>JAJIBD010016429.1:0-13213 GCA_021461705.1 Cryptotis parvus | reverse complement strand
CCACATGAGGTTCAAAGTACCCCAGATCCCTGATATTTCAGCTGATCACAACCAATCTCAAAGTCTCCTGTTGGGGGGCGCCAGAGATACTGATGGCCCAGACACCAGGCCTCCTCGGGGACGTTACAGACCGGCATTTGGCCAGAGTACAGCAGGTAAAGCACTTACCTAGGATGTGGCCGACCTAGGTTCAATCTCTGGGATTCCTGAGCCTTACCACCAGAGTAATTCCTGGTGGTATTGGAACAGGAATAAGCCCAGATGTGGCCCCCAAACCAAAGTAACAGCCACGGAGCCCCGCTGTGGCCCCAAGACTGACACTCCTTTTATGGGAGGAGGCCTCTACGCAGTGCTCAGGGGTACAGGCCAGCAGTTCAGTGCAAGGGTGTTGGGGTGCCAGAGATTACTGGGGCAGTCCCAGTGGTGCTGGAGGCTCCAGGGATACCCCAGGGACCATGGGGTGGACAGTATGACCCTGGCCATCACACCAGGATCAGGTCCACATACGGAAGGCGCCCTGGGCTCTGTCTAGCCCTCTGGCCTCAAGACAGGATTTTCAGAAGGCACCAGAGAGAATCCTGAAGCAGAATAATGACAGAAACTTGGCCCCTGATCCCCAAATTCCCTCGAGAGTCACAGAAGCCTGCAGGCAGAGCACAGGTTCTACAGGCAGGAGGCCTGGATCAAGCCCAGCATCACCTGGTCCTCTTGGCACCATGCCAGGAGCTGGCCCTGGGCATTGCTGGTATGGCCCCTGAAGAAAAAAAAAGGTTAACAAAACAATTTAAATAATTTTAGGGGCCAGAGATAGTCCAGCAGGTAGGGTGTTTGCCTTGCACACAGCTGACCGGGTTTGATCCCCAGCATCCCATATGGTCCCCGAGCACCACCAGGAGTAATTCTTGAGTGCAGAGCCAGGGAGTAACCCCCTGAGCACCACCGGGTGTGACCCCCGAAAAAAAAAAAAAAAAAATTTCAGGGGTCAGAAATATAGGAGGTGCTACCTTGGTGTGCAGCCAACCTAGGTTCAATCAGTGGCAACACATACAATTTCCTGAGCCCACCAGGAATGATCCCTGAAAAAAATTTTTTTTTGCTTTTTTTGGGGTCACACCCGGCAATGCTCAGGGGTTTCTCCTGACTCTGCACACAGGAATTTCTCCTGGCGGTGCTCCGGGAGCATATGGGATGCCGGGGATCAACCCAGGCCGGCATGGGCGGCTGCGTGCAAGGCAAATGCCCTATCCGCTGGACCATCTCTCCGGCCCTGCAATTTTAAATTTAAAGAATCCCTGGGGCCGGAGCAATAGTACAGCAGGTAGAGCATTTGCCTTCTAAGCGGCAGACCTGGGTTCGATCCCCAGCATCCCATATGGACCCCCGAGCACCACCAGGAGTAATTCCTGAGTGCAGAGCCAGGAGTAGCCTAAGCATTGCCAGGTGTAACCCCAAAAGCCAAAAACAAAATAAAAGAGATCCCCACTCAGGGATGAAGCAATGATCAAGGTGGGAAGGAGCCTGCCTTACACACAGCAACCCGCGTTCAATCCCCCAGCACCACATAGGGTCCCCCAAGCATACAGGAGTAATCCCTGAGCACTGCTGGATGTGGCCCAAAACCAAAACAAATAAATACAAGGATCCCCACTAATTTTTTGAACGGAGCCTCGCACTCAAGTCACCCAGGGGTGAAGCACTGCAGCGCCTGCAGCATCCGAGTCTCAGGGTCCCCGAACACAGAGCTCCCAAGACCTCTGAGCACAGAAGCAGGAACTGGGCCCTGGGAACGCTGCTCTGAAGGCCCTGACCCCCACATTCCAGGTCTGACTAAGCTTCTGCATCCCACCAGCCCAGAAGGGTTCAGAGAGTCCCAGCCAAACTCACGCCCAAGAGTGACAGGGTTATCATGAAGAGGAAGTGCCAAGTCCTCCCAGGGGTGAATGGGGCGAGGCAACTTGCCTTTGAAGGAACGTTAACGTGCCACCTGCCACAGCATAAACAGCAAGAGCACAGGCTGAAATCATGTTCAAAAGGTTACAGGGCTGTTGGCTGGAGCGATAGCATAGCGGGTAGGGCGTTTGCCTTGCACGTGGCCGACCTGGGTTCGATCCCGGCATCCCATATGGTCCCCCAAACACTGCCAGGAGTAATTTCTAAGCAGAGCCAGGAGTAACCCCTGAGCGGCGCTGGGTGTGATCCAGAAAGCAAAAAATAAATAAATAAATAAATAAAGGTTACGGGGCTGGGGCCAGAGTGATGACAGTACAATGACAGGGTGTTTGCCTATCATGCAGCTGACCAGGGTTCAATCCCGGCATCCCATATGGTGCCCCGAGCACCGCCAGGAGTAATTCCTGAGTGCACAGCCAGGAGTAACCCCTGAGTATCACCAGGTGTGACCCAAAGAAAAAAGTTACAGGGCCGGAGGAATAGTACAGTGGATAGGGCGTTTGCCTTGCATTTGGCTGACCCAGGTCTGTTCCCAGCTTCCCATATAGTCCCCGGGCAACTACCAGGAATAATTCCTAAGTGTAGAGCCAGAAGTAACTCCTGAGCATTGCTGAATGACCCCCAAAAAGCAAACAAAAAAGTTACTGCGGGCCGAGAGAGGCACCATGGGTGGAGCACTTCAAGCGCAGTTTGATGCCGAACACGTCATACGGTACGCCCCTGAGCCCCACCAAGAGTGACACAGCTGTGGCCCCAAACAGAACCTGTCCTCTCTCACGGAGAAGCGGCCTCAACACCCCCAGCAATACTGACCACGACCCCACTAGACCGCTGCTCCCCCAAACAGAGACCCTGGGCACTGCTACCGGACGGCTACTGTGAACATTTCTGCTCTGGCGGGCAGCTGCTGTGCAGGACACTCGCACCCACTCCCCATGGTGACCCCAGCACTGAAACTAACCGGCTCTCCCACAATGCAGCACCAGGCCAGGGAAGCGGCCAGGAGGGCCACCCCCTGGCACAGCGCCCCCAAGACACTGCGGGGTGTGTTTTTCCCTCTTCTGGTAGCTGGAAGGCGCGGATAGGCAGGCAGGGCGGCCATGCCCCCACGAGAACCCACGTCCCAAGGGACAAGGTCCGGAGCAGGAGCCCTCCCCATTCCAGTTCCAATGCTCAAACCCTCACCCACCCTTCATGCCAAGGTCTCCAAGGCCGCTAATCTGGTATCAAGCCCTTCACTCCGCCAAACCCTCTCCTCAGGCCTGGGACCCCAGACACCCGCTGGAGGCACCAAGCCGGCCCACGCTCTCTCAGCGCAAGCAGCTCCCGCGTTTGTTCTGTGAGCATTATCACAGGCTTGCCTCCGGAGCGCAGGGCAGGCAGGAGGCAGACAGCGTTCCCAATACCCCTTGGCTTCAGGGAGGGACCCCTCGGGTTCGGAGGCAGGCCCTACATGCCCCATGCTCCCACCCACGCTCACACCTGGGGGAGGGGACATCCACTTCCTGCCCCCACAGGGAAGCCTAGGGCTCAGGGCCCAGAGGCCGGACAGGCAAAGGGTGTCTGGGCTGGGAGCCAGGAGACTGAAGAGCTAAAGACCCGGGTGACACTGGGCCACGACCCAGCATCATCCCTCACCCCCACCCACCTCCCAGCACTCACAACTCCCAAGTCAGAGCTGGGAACTAAGCCAGAGGCTGCAGGCCCCACCTCCAGACAGCTCTTAAAGGGAAGCCATGGTCAGGCCCTGGGGGAGGTGTGTGGGGGTGTCCAATGCATCCTGGAGGCAAGGGAAGTGGACCCCACCTACAGGGGCATGAGCAGAGGGGCCAGGCAAACCCAGCCCAGCGCCTGAAGGCTCCTCCCCTTGTCCCAGCCCCACGGGCTCTCACCTACCAGGGGCCAGCTGGGGCTAAGTGGATCCCAACATCTGCCCAAACCAGCCCCAGCCCCACCTGCAGCGGGTGCCACAAGCATCCAAGGAGGGACCTGCTACCGGCCCCCGGGGCCCCACTCTCCCCAAGAGGGACTGAGCTAATGTTCCTTTTCCAGGAACAAGGATAGGGAGGTGCAGAGGGAGGGGTCCACTCCGGTCACCTGGCCAGGCAGGAGGGACGAGCATGGAAGCAGACAGTGATGCCACTGAGGGCACGGCCTCATCACACAGGGCGCAATCAGGGCGCCCCTGCGAAAGACCAGAGCAGGGGCAAGTGTGGGGCTGGCAGCCCTGACTACTGCACTCTGACCCAGGGTCCTTTCTCTCATAAGCCACTGCGGAGTCCAGTGCTGGGGCTCAAACCCAGGACCCCACACACAAGGCCGGTGCTCCACCCACTGAGCTACAGCCCCCGGCCCCACTCAGTGTGTTCCTGAGAGTGGGCTGTGGCACTGGCAGGTCATCACCAGGACCTGGTTCCCTAAACTCCAGCGCTGTGGCCAGAAAGGGACCAAGAAGAGACTCAAAGGCTGTGAGGATCAATGGTCACACAGGAGTGCCAGGATGAAGGGTTGGGGCAGAAGGGAGAGGAGAAGCTCCACCCGTGCCCGGGAGCCGACCTGGCACATTACAGTACGGCGCACGGGGCACAAGCCCTGTCCAGTGCCAGGCACCGCCACCCTCAGCCTGGCCAACGGCGGGCACCTCTATCCCTCTGCCCCCCTCTGCTTCTTGGTTCTCCTATCCGGGAGAAGAGATTGGGACCAAATGGACCAGACAGGCCAGTTCACAGGGACAGCAGAAAAGAATGGGGAGCAACAACAGGGGGCTGAGCATGGTACAGGGGTGGGGCGCTTGCCTGGGTTCTATCTCCGCATTCCCTGTGGTGCCCTGAGCCCCGCCAGGAGTGATTCCTGAGTGCAGAATCAGGGCTCACCCGAGCATTGCAGGGTGTGAACCCCCTCAAAAAGGAGGCGGGGCAGAGAGCTGCCAATGATCCCAGTGACCCCTGTTCCTGTGCCCTATTCTTGCCCAGGGAGGGATCTGGGCTATGAGCCCCACCCCACCCCCAACCCCATGGCAGAGGCTAAATTTCTGGATGAAACTGGCAAGGTGCCGACACACTAAGGCGACCGGACAAGCTCCTGAATTACTGGTGCACAAGCAGTCAAGGGCCACAGGGAGAAGAACCAGGTCCCAACAAGCGCACAACTGCCTCCCAACACAGGCCCCTAAACCCTTCGATGGCCCCACAAGGTGTGCGTCGTGCACCAGGTGCCTAGACCCGGGAGGCCCCGCCCCACTCCCTGGGGTCCCCACAAGCCTCACCTTGGTGCGCCGGTTGATGACGTAGGCGCCCAGCCGCCCGCGCAGTGGCGGATCACAGCGTCCACGTGGGCCATTAGGGCCCGATGTTCCGGCAGCCCGGCTCATGGCCTTCCACCCAGGCGATCTGGTCGCCGCGGATGCTGCGAGGGGATGGCCCGCTGGCTCACCAGCTGCCCGTCGCGCAGGCGCCGCCCCCGCTGCAGCGCCTCCACCTCGGCCAGCACACGACCGCCCAGGGTGGCCCCCAGGAAGCTGTCCTTGACGCAGATGCCGTAGTACCGCATGCAGGGCACAATGTAGTCCAGGGCCAGGCGCCGGCAGCCCAGGGTGCTGCGCGCCTCCTCCTCCCTTCTGCCCAGCGCTGGCCTCGCCACTGCCCTGGCCACTGCAGCCCCGGCTGCCCTGCCCCTTGTCCTCGTCCTCCTGGTTCTCCTGCCTGCCCCAGGGTCGCTTGCTGGGGCGGGGGCATCCCCCATCTTCTGCCCATTTCCGCTTGGGGCTTCTGGCCGGGCGCCCTGAGCGGCCAGTCGCTGGCACCCCTTGGTGACCAGAGCTGCAGCACCTTCGCTCTGCAGCGCCCACAGCTCACTGCCATCATGTCCGCAGAAGCCTTCGCGCAGGGGGCTGGCAGTGGCAGAAGCGGCGGCTGTGCGGGGAGCCCCACTCCCCAAGGCCTCGCTAGGGGCTCCAGGGTGGTGGTAGAGGGAACAGGGCAAGTAACTCTCCACCCCCATCCTGGCCCGACCAGTGTCCAAGGGCTCCGAGCAGAACCAGGCAACTGAGGCTGAGCCTGACTCAGGGGCTGCGGCTGGCATGGGCTGTCCATGGCAGCGGTGTCTTCATCCCCGGGCATGGAGGGCACGGCCCGGGCCCATGGTGCCACCCTCCTCCGCCTCCACCTCCTCCACTTGATGCAGCCGAAGGCCGGGGCGGCTGGGCCTGGAGCGAGGCAGGGTGAGGCACGGCCGGTGGCTGAAGTCCCTCTGGTGCCCTAGGGTGTGCTCGCCGGTCCCCAAATCCTCTGTGGCCCCTATGGACTTGGGGGAGGGGCCCTGAAGGGTGGCTGGAGGGAGAGAGGAAAAAACAGGGATGTGTGAGGAACTAGTGGGGACGACCAGGGACGGGAAGTAGGAGCAGGAGGAAGACAGATTTGGCTAGACTCCCCAAACCTGAGGTCAAGTGGGGGGTAGGGGGAATGACCCGGGAAACTCAGGGAGGAAAATCACTGCTGCAGGGAGGTGGTGGGAGTCTGAGTCAAGGACCCCAAAACCGAGGACTTGGTGGAGGTGGCAATGGGCGGGCGCGGGGAGCACAGTCGACCGACCTACGGGCGAAGGGTGGGGGTGCGCGGCGAACCGGACACAAACAGGACGGAATCTCGGTGCTAGAGATTCCGGAGACACCGGGCGTCGGGGGGAAAGTGCGGGGTCCGCAGACAGGAAACAGGGGCGCCGGGAGACAAAGAGAACAGGGGAGCAAAGGGGCAGACGACGGAAAAGCAGCGCGGGGAGACGCTGCGCCCCAAGCGCGAACGGGGCGGCGGGGGCGACCCGAGCCCAGCGGGAGGAAGTCGGCCGGGGACCGACCCACACCGGGCGGAAGAGAGGTCCTGGACGGACAGACGGACGGAAGGGAGACGTGGGAGGAGGGTCCACGGCGGCGGCAGGGGGAAGGGCGGCGGGCCGAGGGGCTTCACGCACTCCGGGCCGGAACGCAGCAAAAACGCGGGGCCCTCCCAGCGCGCTTCGGCGATGGGCCCTGAGGCTGCTTCGGGGCGCGGTCAGGCCGGGCGGCGGGGCCTAGGGACCTCGGGGACCCCGGGCCCCCCCCCCCCCCCGCGCTCTCCCCAGCCCCCCAGCAGCCGGCACTCGGCGTGCCCGACGCGCTTCCTCCCTCCCGCCCGCTGCCTCCACGTTCCGTCCCGGCCGGCTCAGTCCCCCGCTCCCCTGCGCCCCCGCGTCCCCGGCCTTCCCCAGCCCGCTCCCAGCGTCCCCGGCGCCCTTTCCTCACCGAGCTTTTTCCTCCGGCCCCGGCGCCGCCGTTTGTGCCAGCCGCCCTGCGCCGCGCAGCGCGCCATGCCCCGCCCCCACCGCCCGCGACGCCCCCCCCCCCCGCCTCGCCCGCCGAGCACGTGACCGCGCCCGGGCGCAGGAAACGCGCGTGCGCAGGCGCCTGAGGGGCGGGGCGAGGGAACGACCGGCCCCACGGACACCTCGGGGAAGGGGTTGGTTCCCCGCCCGAGGCGAGGCTCATTTGCATGCTCTACCACGCCTCTCAGGGCCGGGAAGAGGCGGGGTTATGCAAATAAGGCGGTTTACTGACGGGGCCGCCCTCCTCGGACAGAGAACACCGCGCGTTACACGTAGCGAGGTCGGGGAGTGACTTGCAAATGACGTCACTTACTGGGGCAGCTCTGACCTCTCGCAGTATGAGAGGAGGGGTGAGATCTTGGGAAACGGGCTGCGCAGTTAGCTGGGGAAATGTATGCAAATACGCAGGTCAGCAAGTAATTTACATGAGTGCGTTTTATAACGGAAAGAAGTGCTGAACGTCCTTGAGAGAAGGGCGAGCTAGTGGGGAAGGGATGTGCGAACGTGCACGACTGTCCCCTTCCTGCCCCTCCTCTCGCTGCAATGCTGAGCGCCTGAAAATAGGAACCTAGGGAAGATACGCGAAGACAACTTCGCAGATGAACTCACTCAAATGGGGGTCTTCGCCCCAGCTCCTGGACTGAGCCCCTCGCCTGAGGGTGGGTTAAGGCTGCCTTGGAAGTGGCAGAGCAATTGGAGGTGTCCAGAGCTGCAGCTGCCCCGTGCAGACAGACTTTTCATGGGACAGACCTCAAGGATGCCCGTGCCTCAAGGAAGAATAAAGGCCGTCAGTGATATTCAAAGGGGCCATGAACGCACATATTGAAGAGTCCAATACACGCTGAAACACATAGACCCCAAGGGAACACATTCACGGTCATATATATGCAATAGGTAGACACTGCCTCAGACCTTCGGGCATCAGGTCCAGAACTGGCTCGAAGGGCTGGAGCATATGGTTTGCACAGTGAAGCCCCGGCCGGGTTCATTCCTGGCACCAGGACACAGCACAGGGCGTAGGCACTGGCCTTCAGCTAGTCATTAGTAGAGCAGGCAGGGTGTTTGCCTTGAAGGCAGCCAACCCGGTTCAATCTCCAGCACCCCATATGATACCCCGAGACAGCCCCAATACTGGGTGTGGCCCAAATTTCCCACCCACCAAAATGAGCACCTGCCTTTGTGTGGTCAACCCTGATTCCATCCCTGGCACCACACGAAGGTCCCTGAGCACCAATAAGAATGATCCCTAGGGCCGGAGCGATAGCCCAGTGGGTAGGGCGTTTGCCTTGCACGTGGCCGGCCTGTGCCGGCCTGGGTTCGATCCCGGCATCCCATATGGTCCCCGAGCACGCCAGGAGTAATTCCTGAGTGCAGAGCCAGGAGTAACCCCTGAGCATTGCCGGGTGTGGCCCAAAAAAAGCAAAAAAAAAAAAAAAAGAATGATCCCTGGAGCTGGAGAGATAGTCCAGTGGGGAGGGCGTTTACCTTGCGCGTGGCGGAACCGGGTTCGATCCCCGAATCCTACATGGTCCCCTGAGCACCGCCAGGAGTAATTCCCTGAGTGCAGAGCCAGGAGTAACCCCAGAGCATTGCCAGGTGTGACCCAAAAAGAAAAAAAAAAAGATCCCTGAGCACAGAACCAGGAGTAGCCCCTGAGTACTGCCAGCTATGTCTCCCTCCTTCCTCTGCAAAATCAATCCTAGGCACTGCATGGTCGCCGGAGTCCTCCAGAGCACAGAGCAGACCCAAGCACCTCTGAGCATAGCCCCTACAGAGGCAAATAAAAGCAGCCTTTCAGACATCAGACATGCATGGGTTTTAGCTACATCCCGGCTCACCCACTGGCGGAATTCTCCTCCTCAGCCCTTGATGACCGCGACAGCACCAGCCATGATCAACAAAGACCCAGAGCAGTGACAGGTAACAGCAGCACACTACTGCTCCAAGAGCATGACACAGGCCACCGGGGTCACTCACAGGGGTTGCCTGCACAGGGTCACAGACCATGTCCACAGTACCCAGCTCCCTCCACCAACAGACTCCTGCATCCCCCACACCATGTCCAGCCTAGATATGTGCGCCACCCCACCCCCAAACACCAGAACTGGTGATTCACCCACCAGGACCGCTTTCATCTGCCCCTCCCTGCTCCCCCGAATGAAGAAGGCCAGGATGCGGGTGTAAACAATGCTTTATGTGGGCGGGGGGACTGGACAGGCCTCCTGGTAATAAATAACACGCGTACCCACAGTGACAGGGCAGGCGGAGGGCTAGGGCCTTACTGACCCTTGTCTCAGGCTTGGGGAACTCTGAGTATGGTTAGGAGTTCAGGGGGCAGGGGTTAGCCAAGACAGGAAGCAACAGCAGGTATGGGTTCCCCCTTTCCCCCACCCCCACCCCCGTGGCTCAGTCTTGCCCCTCGGCCAGGCCCCACCAGGCCAGGGAAGGGTGGCAGGTGGAGCGCAGCTTGTCCGGGGCCAGGGCAGGTGAGGGGCACGGCCTCCGGGGCCTGTGTGTGGGCCCCAGCCAGAAAGGCAGGGCTGGTCCTGGAGATCAGGAGAGCTGAAAGAGAAGGGGGTGGTGACTGGAGTGTCCCCCCAGCCCCCACTCCAGCCCACGGGCGTCTGTCTGATTTCTATCCCTATCTGCTTGTCTGTGTTTGTCTGTCCATGACTTTCCTTTCCCCCTGTTTTCCAGAGCAGCGCTTCGTGTTGTTTTGTTGTGGGGGTCGGGGAGAGGCTCGCCCAGTGGTGCTCACGACTCACTCCTGACTCTGAGCTCAGAACTCGCTCCTGGAGCGGCCAGAGTGATAGTACAATAAGTAGGGCGTTTGCCTTGCACTCGGACCCCCCAGCATCCCATAGGGTCCCCCAAGCACCATGAGTAATTCCTGAGTACAGCGTCAGGAGTAACCCCTGAGCATTGCCAGGTGTGACCCAAAAAAGTGAAACAAAAAAAAAAAAAGAAAAAAAAAAATCACTCCTGGGGGGGACGGGGGGACCCCATGCAATGCCTGGGGCTGAACCACGTCGGTGAGAGCAAGGACAGTGTCTTCCAGTTCCATCCAGTCCTTCTCCCCCCAATTTTCAGTTGGCGTGTTCTTCTCTTTCTCAGGTACAGGTGATCTGGGAGTCTTGGGGGACACTTGCATCTCCCTGTTCATCTGTCTGGGAGTGCTCTCTCCTTGCGTCAGTCCTAAATGTCACCGCACCCAAAAGGCCGAAGTGCAGGTTCTTACAGGCAGGCCTGGTTCCGATCCCCAGGCACCACATGATCCCCGCAGCACACCACCAGGAGCAACCCACACGCCGAGCTGGCAATAGCTCCTGAGCACCACAAAGTGTGGCCTCCCCACAAGCCAAACAGTTGCGATCATAATAAACATCACGTCCGCGCCTTCTCTGCGGTCACCTGTGCTGCTGCGTCACCCCCATCCCTAGGCCTTATTCCAGTGTTCTCCAAATTGAGCAGCCACAGTTGGTGGGCGGTTTGTCCGCTAAAGGCAGTATCCGGTGGGGGCGACTGTGAGGCCTGAGGTCACTTCCCAGGATGGGGAGAGGGGGTCGGGAGACCCAGGCAGCAGCTTCAGGGGTCTCCAGGAGATTCCTGCTGCACTGTGGGCCTGGGGAAGCAGCTGGATGAGCCTTGGCTTATGCTTTCTTGAAATAAACACAGCAGGGTGCATCCTAGGTAGTAAAAACACTGGCCACAGAGACCTTGGCAAACTGGTGGCTACCAGAGACTAGGAGGATGGCAGTGACTGCGCACAGCTGGTTCCTTTTCCCTTAGGGGATCAGGTTCCAGAACCAGACAAAGGGGGTGGATACACAACTTTGTGACTGGACTGGTTGCCACTTCATTCTATTTTTTTTTTGTTTGTTTGTTTTTTGGATCACACCTAGAGATGCTCAGGGGTTACTCCTAGCTCCTCACTCAGGAATTACTCCTGGTGGTACTGGGAGGGACCATATGGGGTGCCGGGATAGAACCCAGGTCAGCCTCATGCAAGGCAAATGCCCTACCCTGCACTCCAGTTCCTTCATTCTATTTTTTAATTTTTGAAAATTTCCTTCCAGGGGCCAGAGTGATAGCACAGTGGGTAGGCATTTGCCTTACAGGCGGCCGACCAGGGTTCAATCCCCGCATCCCTTATGGTCCCCAAGCACCACCAGGGGGACTGAGTAAGAGCCAGGAGCAACCCCTGAGTACTGCTGGGTGTGACCAAAAAAAGGAAAAAAAAATTCCTTCCTTTCTTCCTTCCGTCCATCGGTCTGTCCATCTTGGTTTGGGGCTGCACCCAAGCAGTGCTCCAAGCTCTGTGTTCAGGAATCACTCCGGTGGAGCTCAGGGAACCATAAGGGAGTGCCGAGGATTGAACCTGAGTGTGAATCTGGGATTGAACTATTGCTCCAGTCCCTCAATGCCACTTTAAAATGCTATGAGTTAGGGGGCGGAGCGATAGCCCAGCGGGTAGGGCGTTTGCCTTGGCAACGGCCAGCCTAAGCCGGCCCGGGTTCGATCCCCGGCATCCCATATGGTCCCCTGAGCACCGCCAGGAGTGATTCCTGAGTGCAGAGCCAGGAGTAACCCCTGAGCATTGCCGGGTGTGACCCAAAAAGCAAAAAAAAAAAAAAAAATGCTATGAGTTGGGAGTTGAAGTGATAGAACAGTGGGTCAGGTGTTTGCCTTGCATGGAGCTGACCCAGGTTTGATCCCTGGTACCCCATATGGTCCCCCCAAACCCCACCAGGAGTGATCTCTGAAAGCAGAGCCAGGAGGGGGGGGGGCTGAACATCACCAAGTGTGCCAAAAAGCAAACAAACAACAACAACAAAAAAAAGAGCTAGGGCAAGGCTAGAGAAATAGTAAAGGGGCTAAGGACCTTGTGCTGCAGCCCACCAGCCCTGGATCACACTCCCAGCACCACATATGGTCACTGGAGCATAGCCAGGGATCATTCCTGAGCACAGAGCCAGGAATAGCTCCTAAGCACTGCGCCTTAATACCCAAAACAAAACTAAACAAATAAAAATAAAATGCTATGGGTGTGAAAGCCAGGGCCAAGAGCAGGGAAGGAGCTGCTTTGCCCTCAGGGTTCGGGTCCCTGGAACCACAGATGGTCCAAGTCCCTCCAGGAGTCAGGAGCAGATCCTGAGCACTGCCAGTGTGGCTTTAGCTTCTTCAAATAATCATCCACAGTGGCCAGAGCAATAGTACAGTGGTTAGGGTATTTGCCTTGTACATGGCCAACCCAGGGTCAATCCCCAGCATTCTACATGGTCCTCTGAGCACCACCAGGAGTAATTCTGTAGCACAGAGCCAGGAGTAGCCTCCGGCTCTGCCAATTACCGGCGGGGCCTGTCCGGGTGACCGCCGGCTAAGCGCCGGTGCGGCACCCTGAGCATTGCTGGATATGGATCCAAAAGACAAAAAAAAAAAAAAAAAAAAGCTATAGGTATGTTACAGGGATGTCACCTCAATCGGAAAGAAACAAAACACAATCACAGCTAGAAACCCTGTGGTTCCCTTTTCTAAGGGTGTGACTGCATTGCATCATGGAACACACATTTCCTCCTGGAAGGCCACACTGGGTGAAAAAGCACTGCACTGTCTGATGTCACTTCGACTCCCAGGATCAGAATTATCACAAGCCCTGAAGTGTCCACAATGACCAGTTCTACAAGGCCCCAACTTTGTGGAGTCCAAGGCATTTGTTTTTGCTTTGGGGCAATAACTGGCAATGCTCAGAGCTACTTCTGTCTCTGCATTTGGGAATTATTCTTTTTTTTTTTTTTTGCTTTTTTGGGTCATACCCAGCGATGCTCAGGGGCTACTCCTGGCTCTGCACTCAGAAATTGCTCCTGGTTGGGACACCAGAGTGATAGCCCAGCGGTAGGGCGTTTGCCTT
>JAJIBD010016428.1:0-32486 GCA_021461705.1 Cryptotis parvus | reverse complement strand
AAAACAAACAAATACTCCAGCTACAATGGTTGCAGACAGTTGCCCTATGGCAGTGTCCAGTCTGTTTGTATAGGCAGCCCTCTGTGGTGGACTTTCATATCTGCCCTCAAGCTGTCCCCAATCTTTGGCTCCAAACTCACGCCTTTGGAAAGTTCCAGGGCATGATGGTCAGGGTCCGTGTGAGCCAAGTCCTCGTGTCTAGCTGCACCAGGCGGCAGAACGAGGGAGCCCGTGACTGCAGCACTCACGCAGGGGGCCATGCTCAAATGCAGGTCACCAGAAGATCCAGGTCTCCAAGAGGGAGTTTCATGTGTGTAAGTTGGAAGAGACAGTGGTGAAAGGTGGCTGATTTGACGAGGATCAAACCAAGCCCTAACTGGCTCTCTGGACAAATGATGGGCACTGAATTCCTGAGAGGACAGAGCTGCCCCTTCTGAGTCCCTCCTTTTGCCCCCAAACAAATTCTGCTTCCTATCTAAGATAAAATAAACAAACCCAAAGACAAAAGAAACAAAACTTTATTTTTGCTGGGGGTAGGAGGGTTAGAGGCGGGGAGAGGCAGACGGTGGGCCACACCTGGTGAGAGTCGGGAGCTATTCCCGGCTCAGTGTCAGAGGTCACTCTTGGGGATGTTTAGGATGCCAGATGCAATGCTGGGGTTCGAGCCCTTGACAGAATTCAGATTCGTCTGCCAGACTGATAAAGGAGGCTACTGACTGCTTTTGCGCCAAATGCAGACACATTCAGTCATCTGTCCGTCTTATGCAGGGCAAGCGCCTTAACCTCGGTACTATGTCTCAGGCCAAGTCAGCAGGGGGCAGAATAATAGTCCCGTGGGCAGAGCCCTTGCCTGAGACGTGCCTGACTCAGGTTCAATCCCTGGCATCCCCAACGGTCCCCGAGGCCCATGGGGGAGTGATCCCAGAGTAGAGCCTGGAACAAGTCCTGAATACTGCTGGATGTGGCCTCCAGACCAAAAAAATAAATAACCATGCCAGTAAATGGAGAATAGAGGTAATAAAGAGGATGCTATCTACAAAGGTCATTTCTTTTCTGTGGGGAAAAGGTGGGGGTGCTTGGAATAGATACTCAGATGCTCTTCCTGGCTCCCTGATCAGAAGCAACCAGTGCATGGAGTGCATGGAGCATGACAGTGCATGGAGCCACAATCTGACCGAGGGTTGGCCGCATGCAGTGTGAGCACCTTCCGCCTTGTACTGCCTCTCCAGCTCCGTTGCCCTCCCCTTTTTTTTTTTGGCTTTTTTGGGTCAGACCCAGCAATGCTAGGGGTTACTCCCTGGCTCTCCATTCAGGAATTACTCTTGGCGGTGTTTGGGGGACGATATGGGGTGCCGGAGATTGAAATGGGTCGCCGCGTGCAAGGGAAACGCCCCTTCCCGCTGGGTTATTGTTCAGGGCCCGGTTTGCCTTCAAAGAGTAAATGAAGTGGTCATCTGAACTCCACTTAAGTGCACACGCTTTTAGTCCACGATCTAGAATTTCTGCCTTTAATTTGCCAAAAAAAAAAAAAAAAAAAAAAGAGTAATACATTTATTTAATTTTTTTTTTTTTTTTTTTTTTTTGCTTTTTGGGTCACACCCGGCAATGCTCAGGGGTTACTCCTGGCTCTGCACTCAGGAATTACTCCCTGGCGGTGCTCGGGGGACCATATGGGATGCTGGGGGTCGAACCCGGGCCGCACAGGCTGGCACGCGCAAGGCAAATGCCCTACTCGCTGGGCTATCTCTCCGGCCCTAAGAGTAATACATTTAAACTTAAATAAGAAACCAAAGTGATCCCACATGAAATCATTAAGCCTAAAGTAACAGTTATCAACCCAAGGAAAAGGCTACTTCTCAGAGAGGAGCTATTTTTAAGAATATTTGTCAAGTGAGTTTCCAGAATAAGCTCTAGTTCGTTCTCACCTATGGCTTTTGTATAATAGTTGTAAGCTTCATTGTAATCTTTCTTGGCATAGTATGCATTTCCTTGTTCCTTAAAAGTCTCTGCCTCCCCTGGAAAGGAAAGAGAAAAAGAAACATGTTACCCTATACCGGGGATAAACTTGATAAGCTCCTGGGGCATGGGGCGATCTCTGACGCAGAGCTCCTACCAACTGGATACTTGCCGGAATCCATATCTGTCTGCCGGGTGTAAAGGAGGCGGCTACTGCGCCAAATGCAGACACATCCACACTGCACCAGGCGCGTTCACACTGTCATCGGCCGGCCCTGCTATGCTAGCCCAGACCCAGGACCACTCCCTAGGGAAGGGCCTCTCACAGAAATGGAACCTTGCGCTTATTCCTCTCCTCACACCTGCTGCTTCTTTGGCAAAAATCAGAAAAACACAATTCTATTCAGGAGCAACTCATTTTTCAATAGTTTTAGTGACTCAACCTCTTGGCTCATGCCATCTGTCACTGGAAGGACATGAGAGCGAAAAGCAGTGTCACCAGGAGGTAAAGCCGTAGGAAGGAATGTAAGACGGAGACCTGACTGACCAGCACAGGCAGAAACTGGGCTGATCGGAAGAGAAAAGCCCCCGGCCGCCTGCGTCACGCTCTAGGAAGCACCTCCGATGCCGGTGTGCCCTCCGCCAATGCAAATTAGAACTTTGGTCCTGGCTCCCTTTGCCGTCTCTGTACTGTCTTGTAAAACCAAAAGTAGGTTTTTTGTTTTTGCTTTTTGGGTCACTCCCGCGATGCTCAGGGGTTTCTCCTGACTCTGCACTCAGGAATTACTCCTGGCGGTGCTCGGGACCATATGGGATGCCGGGATCGAACCCCGGGCCAGCATGGGCTGGCCGCGATGCAAGGCAAAATGCCCTCACCGCCTGGGCTACCGCCCCGCCCCCAAAAGTAGGTTTATCATAATTCCTGCCCCAACCCAGTATCTACTTCTGAAGCTGTGCCATTAGGCAAACAGTGAAACAAAAGGCATAATGCCTTTATTTGTTTGTTTGTTTGTTTATGATTTTGGGGTCACACCTGACGATGCTCAGGAGTTACTCCTGGCTCTGTGCTCAGGAATT
This sequence comes from Cryptotis parvus, assembly GCA_021461705.1. NCBI lineage: Eukaryota > Metazoa > Chordata > Mammalia > Eulipotyphla > Soricidae > Cryptotis > Cryptotis parvus. Next base: position 29,453 of record JAJIBD010016428.1, on the reverse strand, counting down.
ACTCCTGGCGGTGCTGGGGACCATATGGGATGCCGGAGATCAAACCTGGGTCAGTCGCATACAAGGCAAACTCCCTACCAGCTGGACTATCGATCCGGCCCCAAATAATGCCTTTTTTTTTTTTGGGGGGAGGGTGTTGCACTCAGCAATGCTCAGGGGGTTACTCCTGGCTCTGTACTCAGGAATTACTCCCTGGCGGTGCTCGGGGACCATATGGGATGTGGGGGGGATCAAACTTGGTCGGCCACATGCAAGGCAAATGCCCTACCCCGCTGTGCTATTGCTCGCCCCGCATAATGCCTTTTTAACGGGAATTATATTCCTAAGAAACTAGAACTAAATCACACAACCAACAATGTTTTAAAGAACAAGAAATGAAAAAAAAAAAGGGAAAAAACGGAAAAGAAAAAAAAATAAAGAACAAAGGTATCCAAAACCACAGGGCCACTGTACTATCTACTATTAATTAGAAGGTAATTAAGTCCAGAGCATAGGGCACTTGCTATGCATGTAGTGAACCCAGATTCGATCTGCCAGGAGTCATTCATTTTTTTTTTCCTTTTTGGATCACACCTGGTAATACTCAGGGGTCACTTCTGGCTCTGCACTCAGAATTACTCCAGCCGAAGCTCAGGGGACCATATGGGATGCTGAGGATTGAACCGGGGTCAGCAGCTGCAAGACAAATGCCTACCCGCTGGGCTATCTATCACTTGGGCCCCACCAGGAATGAGTCTTGAGTGCAGAGCAAGGAGTCACCCTTGAGCATAGGGCTATGGCCCCCAAACCAGGGTAGGGGAGAAGATATTCAAAGCCATCCTACTAATTACCATTAATTACAAGGCAATTAAGTAATTCCTGGCCTGGAGAACAGCAGCAGCCCAGTGCTGAGGAAATGTGCCCTGCAACTCTACAATGTTGGGTCCCCTGCTCCAGGGGTCGGCCCCACTGTGGCAGCTCTACTGCCTGAGCGGCCCACCCTAAGGGCGTGACAGCAGGCCCGTAAAGGAGTACCACGGCAGGAAGCACAACTTTTTGGCTGAATGCACATGTGAGCATCACAAGGAGCACAATTACAACCTGCATGTCTCAACCAAGAGAGACGGGGCTGGGAAGAGAATGCAGCGGGTCCAGCCACCTGCCTTGCCTGTGGCTCACCGTCATTAAACCCCAATCCCTGCCAGGAGTGATCCCTGAGCAGAGCCAGGCGTCAACCCTGAGCTCTGCCAGGTGTGGTCCCCAAACCAAGAAAAACCAACACAGGGGCCGGAGCGATAGCCCAGCCGGTAGGGCGCTTGCCTTGCACGCGGCCGGCCTGTGCCGGCCTGGGTTCGATCCCGGCATCCCATATGGTCCCCAAGGACTGCCAGGAGTAATTCCTGAGTGCAGAGCCAGGAGTAACCCCTGAGCATCGCCGGGTGTGACCCAAAAAGCAAAAAAAAAAAAAAAAAAAAAAAAAAAAAAAAAAACCAACACACAGATATGTAAATACTAAATATGTAAATGATCTTTACTGCAACTGAATTATCTAAACATTTTTATTATAAGGAAGAATATCACATTGGTCAACCAACTCCCCCACCCCCCACCTGGACACTGTATAAAAGAATTCAGTTCAGGAGATATTTGGTGCCTATTTAAAAACAATTGTGTTTTTTTTTTTTTTTGGGGAATGACATAGTGGGAAATGTCCCTCATTGTAGCTGGGAAGCCCAGTACTCAGTAGTAGCAGGTCGCTACTTCAAGTACAATTATTATCTCTTCTGTCCTTTTGGGGAGGGGCCACACACTGTGGTCCTCAGGGGTCGCTCCCGCTCCCCGCTCAGCAGTCACCCCAGAAGTGCTCCCAGATGACATGGTGCTGGGGACTGAACATGATCTTCTGTACGCAGAGCAGGCACTCTGCTGACCGCGTGGAATCTCTGACCTGGGGCCAGAGTCAGCGGGAGGGCTTGAATGCTTTCCTTAAATGCAGCCACAGACTGCACGTGGCTGACTGTATTCGACCCCGACATCCCATATGGCCCAAATGCAGAGCCAGGAGTAATCCTTGAGCATCGCCGGTCTGACCCTAAAAAGCCCCCATGCCCTCCAAGAAAAAACCTATCTCATATATTACTCAACTATTTTGTTTTTTGGGCCACACCTGCCTGTGCTCAGGGCTTACTCCCAGCTCTGGACTTAGGGCTGGTTAGGCATGGGGGATCATACGCAGAGCCAGGACTAGAACCTGGGTCCAACATATGCAAGGCCAGTAGCCACTCTACTCTCTCCTGGTCCACCAAACATATTTCTTAGAGTCTATAGCTTGATTTCCTGCCACCTGCCCCTTGAGGTGTTGCAGGTGTGGCTGTGGTGCCTGATTGCACGGCAGGTGGCAGACAGGAGACAGGCTTGTCTACACCCAGGGCTCTGCCCCGTGGGCCCTGGATGGTTGTTGGTCTGACATAGAAAAAGACTGGGCCTCCTGGGATGAACCCAGAGTTATGGCAGAGCCGGGCAAGCTACCCATGGTGTATTCGATATGCCAAAACCAGTAACAATAATGGACCTCATTACCAACGAATGGAGATGTTACTGGAACCTGCTCAAGCAAATCAATGAACAGGAAGACAAGTGATAGCTTGATTCTAAGGATGTCAACAATGGGGAGATTTGAGATTTTATTTGTGCTATTCTAAAGCAGCCTTGCTTTAACTGAGGCAATTTCCCTTCCCATCCTCCATCTCTGTTCTCGAAAGCCCAACTAAGGCTTAGAGATTAAAATGACACGATTATGGTCAGATTCCATAACTTGTGCTACTATGTAAGGTCTTATGAATTCTCTCATGTTAAGAACAAGGCTCGGGCAATGAGCATGATTTCCATCACGCACAAAACTAGTCCCATGTATAAAAACCCAATCCCTGAACAGCAATAAGGCTTTAGACACGCCAAACAACATTCCTGACATTGGTTCTGGAGGGAGCAGGGCTCCTTTCTCTTTTAAGACGCAAGACCTAGTGGACTTGGCCTCCCCAAGAAATGCATTTCATTTTAGTAAATGGTGAGTAGATTCCATTCTAGAGCAAACAAAGCGAGTAATGTAGAGTCAGCCCACAGAAGAAAGAACAAGAAGAATTGTGTTGTGACAAGTTACCATGTTTTTAACTTCACACTGCACAGCACGGCCAGAATTAGCTATTCCCACACAATGCCTCATGAAAAGGACTCATAGAAACATGGTTGATTTACAGCTGCCCAAACAATGGGCACTTAGTGCTTTTGTAGCCCCAATGCCAGTTTTTTTTGCCTTCAGGTCCAATGTCTAAAGTGGAGTCCCTCCTCCTTTGTTTTGAACCTCCCCAACAAAAACACCACACCTAGTGGTGCTCAGGGCTCACTCCTGACAGTGCTCAGGGTTCGACCGCATCCATGAGGTACCAGAGACAGAACTGGGTCGCCTATGTGCAAGGTAAGCAAGTGCCCTATCCGCTGTAACTGTAGCCTTTTTTTCTTTTTTTTGCTTTTTGGTCACACCCGGCAATGCTCAGGGGTTCCTCCTGGCTCTTCACTTAGGAATTACTCCTGGCAGTCCTTGGGGACCATATGGGATGCCGGGATCAAACCCTGGTCGGCTGCGTGCAAAGCAAACGCCCTACCCGCTGTGCTATCGCTTGGCCACTATAACTGTGGCTTTAACCAGCACATCTGATCCCTAAGCACCGTCAGGTCTGATGCCTTTGTGCAGTCAAGTAAATCCTGAGCACCACAAGGTGTGGCCCCAATACCAACAAAACCAATTTCATACACACACAAACATATAATTTTTAAAAATTTATTATTGTACTTCTCTACCTAGTCCCTCCAGGCAATTTCACACAGAAGCAGCCTTGCTGACTCAATAAGAGACACTGGAATGGTGGCCAGCACAACAGCACAGCAGGGAGGGCATTTGCCTTTAGACGCAACTAACCTGGGTTCGATCCCAGCATCCCATATGGTTCCCCAAGCACTGCTGAGCATCACAGGGTGTAACCCAAAAAACAGCAAAACCAAATAAATTGTTTCTTCACAATGGACTTTGCCTGAAGGGAACCACATTAATCAGAAAAGTGCTACTCTAGGAGGCCAGAGAGATAGTACAGTGGGCAGGGCATTTACTGGTCATGCAGCTGACTTGGGTTCATCCTGGCACCCCAAATGATCCCTTGAGCCTGCCAGCAGTCCCTGCGAGCAGAGACAGGAGTAAACGAAGAAAGAGCACCATTAGATGTGGTCCCAAACAAACAAACAAACAAACAAACAAACAAACAAACAAACAAACAACCCCAATCATGCTGCTTTGGAAACCTGCTCCATTACATGTCAAAAACTGGTGCATGTGTGCACGCGGCCCGCAGTTGCAGTCTCTCCCGGTTTAGCAGCATTCGAAACAGATGCTAATCACCCAGCACTGCCAAGGGAATCACTGAGAATCACACAGGTCCTAGCAGGGCTCAGTGTCATGTGATCAGACCCAACAATCTGGGCTATGATCACCAGCCAACTTTGCACATTTACAGCTCAACTAAATTAAACACACATTAAAACATCACAGTTGACACTGCAACGTGCCACAAATTAGATGCCCTATTAAAAACCCACTCACTCTAAATACTCCCAACTTGAACCCTTAAGTAAGATCTTTGCCGTAGGCTTAACTCTTTTAGCAATTAAAAAGGCATTCAGAAATCATGATCAGTCTCCACCAAGGCAGAATTCATTAGATGATAGTTTATAAACTGTCTTCAATGACGGCTGGGCTCTCTGGAACAGCTTCACTTATCATGGTATGTAGATCATTAAAATAGGAGTAAGATGCTACGCTTATATAATACTTCTACCTTAGCATATAAAAATAAAGATGAGCATGGTCTCATTAAATGTCATTTGTAATCTAGGAAATATTTAGATTTGACAAAAAAAAAAAAAACCATATTCTTTCAATGATTTTATCTTGCCTGGAGTAATACGACTATACAAAAATTCAGTTCTCCTGACATTAACAATTTAATAATTCTATAATTTAGAAACAGCAGCTAGGGGCCAGAGCGATAGCACAGCAGGTAGGGCATTTGCCTTGTATAAGCTGACCCTGGTTCGATCCCCAACATCCCATATGGTTCCCGAGCACCACCAGGAGTAATTCCTGAGTGCAGACTCAGGGGAGTAACCCCCGAGCATTGCCGCGATCACTCCAAAAAGAAAAAAAAAAAAAAAAAGCAGCCGCAGCAGCTAGAATAAGGTCTTCCGCCTCCTTTATTGCTCATATCCAATGATGTTCAGGGTTGACTCCCAGCTCTGACTTTTTTTTTTTTTTTTTGGGTCACACCCGGCAATGCTCACGGCTTTCTCCTGGTTCTGCACTCAGCAATTACTCCTGGCGGTGCTTGGGGGGACCATATGGGATGCCGGGATCGAACCGGGCGCGGATGGGCAGGCCAGCGTGCAAGGCAAACGCCCTACCCACTGGGCTATCGTTCCAGCCCCCAACCCAGCTCTGACTCTTGGTTGGGCTTGGGGGACCCTATGAGTTGCCAAAGATCAAACCCAGGTTGGCTATGTGCAAGGCAAGCACCTTCGTGCTGTATTACTGCTCCAATCTCTCTCCCTCTCCTCTCTCTGTCTCTGTCTCTCTCTCTGGGTCACACCTGACATTGCTCAGGGCTTACTCTTGGCTTTGCAGCCAGGGATCACTCCTGCCTTATGGGGCACTAAGGAGCATACCCAGGTTACTCACAAGCAAGGCAAAAGCCCTACCCACTATACTATCTCTCTGACCCCGTCTCTTAAATTTTTCTTTCTTTTTTTTTTAAATATTTTATTACACCGCCATGTGATATACAATTACAAAGATGTTCATGTTTGGGTTTCTGTCATACAGTGTTCCAGCACCCATCCCCTCCACCAGTGCCCATTTCCCACCACCAATGTCCCCACTTCCCTCCCCCTCTCCCCTAGACTGCCTCTATGGCAAGTTCTTTATCTCTTCTCTCTCTCTTTTCTCTCTTCTCTTACATTGTGGATTGCAATACATACATTTAGAGATTATCATGTATATCTTTTTCCTATATTCAATGCTCAGTTCTAGGCTGGTATTATCACTTTTGACAAATATTAGCATACTGTTCTCTTCTCTGTCTTACCTAACCACTGATTCCCACATGTTTGTGGTAGATTCCACCTTTTTTTTTTAATTGAAAGATGCTCATGTAGAGCTTTGGTTCTACAGTGTTCCAACAAGCACCCTCCGCCCAAACCCATCTCCCATCACCAATGTCCCCACCTCCCTCCCCCCCCCGCACCTCAACCACTTGGCGGGTTCTGTATGTCATTTCTTTCCTCTTTATATCTCCTTCCCAACAAACTTTCCTGCTCTTCGTGGAATGCAGTGCATTAAAAGACATTACTGTTTCACTATATTAGTGGACCGGGCTCGAACTGGTTTTGCTCTGTTGATCTGGTCGTGAGGCAGTTTCCCAGCGTCCGACAGCAAAAATGGTGGCTAGTGTGATGGGCGAGTCTCATCCGGCTGCTTCCGGGACCCCCAGAGGCGACGGCCCACTCCCAAAACCCATCTGCCCTCCTCGGGGTTCCATGGTCAGCTAGGCCGGCGCGAGCCGAGCGCCAGCCTCCCCAGCCGTCCGTGGAGGCCCTGTATGCTGGCCCGCGGGCAGTCACGGCAGGGCCACCAGGCTCGACAAAATGGAGGGGGAAGGGATCTTAAATTTTCTTGAGGTAGTCTACTACTCATTACATTACACCAATTACAATTACAATTTTACAACTGTAAAATAAAATTGTAATTACAATGCACCAAACATTAGCCAAGCGGCACAAATACTGGCTGACTTTGACCGAGAATGTGGAAAGGTAGGTCTACAGCTGAATCTCAACAAAACAATGTTCATGAAAAATGAACTAGTTCCAGAGGCCCCATTCACTCTCAATGGAACAAACATCTCTGAATGCAGCAGTTAATGTGTACCTAGGTCGAGAAGTCAACATGATCAATGACCTAAAACCTGAGCTGAGCAGGAGGAAGAGAGCAGCATGGAATGCCTTCAAAAGCATTGAAGAAATACCAAAAAAGACAAAGAACCTTCAGCTCTGGGCACATCTCTTCGACTCCACCGCTTCTCCCTGCATTAACATACGCCTCAGAGACCTGGGCCCTACGAAAGCAGGATGAGAATGCTATTCGGGTCTCCCAAAGAGGAACTGAAAGAGCTATGCTTGGAATATCATGCCTCACTCAAGTGAGAGAAGGAATTCGAGCTCCAACCTCCGTCGCTGTTCCAGAGTCAGGGACGCTGTCTCATTTGCCAAGGCATCGAAAATCAGATGGGCTGGACATGTAATGCAATTGGAGATGACCGCTGGACTAGAGCCGTTACTGACTGGATCCCACGGGATGTCAAAAGAACACGCGGACGCCCACCTACAAGATGGTCACGGACTTCTTCGCCAAGACCCTGAACAAGGGGCAGGAGCGATAGCCCAGCGGGTAGGGCGTTTGCCTTGCACGCAGCCGGCCCATGCTGGCCAGGGTTCGATTCCCGGGCATCCCATATGGTCCCCCGAGCACTGCCAGGAGTAATTCCTGAGTGCAGAGCCAGGAGGAACCCCTGAGCATCGCTGGGTGTGACCCAAAAAAGCAAAAAAAAAAAAAAAAAAAAAAAGACCCTGAACGAACGGTCTGAGGCTCTTCATATTCCTGAAGCAACCAGATGCCACTGGGCTACACTCGGCACGTGATAGGGTTCAATGGAAACTTTACTGGCGCCCACTCGAGCAAATCGATGAATAACGGGATTCAAGTGATCAAGTCTACTACTCCTAAAATGGAAGATAAATCTATTTTGGCTAAAATTACAATGCAGAAAATGATTTATTCTGTTAGAAAGAGTCTAGGGGCCTTTGATTTTGAAGACTTATTGTCTTACTGTCAGGCTACTTTATTAATAATACTTAAACTATTAAGCTCATATATCCTTTATGTGTTCCTATTGTAATTACTATTTCCAAAATGCCATTCTTTTGCAATGATTGTGGCACCCACTTTTGTTATTCTGCCAAATTTACTAGCTGCCCTGTTGGTTTAGAAAATCCTCCACCCTTCAGAATCTGTGGGATCTCAGCCAGTCTCCGAGTAGAAATTCCTTCCTCCTTCCCACGGTGCAAGACCTCTTGTCCCCAAAGGCATGTCACAGGGCCTGTTTCATCTTGTACTCTCTCTGACCTTCGCGAGAATAAAGCAAGCCCAGGGGCTTATCTTCTGCTCTTTTCCCCCTAACCAAATACCAGCTATTCTTCCTTGTTCATTTTCTAACTAATCTAGGGACAGAAGCAACTATACAATTTTTATTTAACTTGTTGGATTTTTGGGGTCACATCCTGTGATGCTCAGGGGTTACTCCAGGCTCTGCACTCAGGAATTAGTCCTGGTGGTGCTTGGGAGACCATATGGGATGTTGGAATCGACTGTAGGTCAAATGCCCTACCTGCTGTACTGCTCTGGCCCATAACTATATAATTTAAGATTTCTGCAGATTAGATGAACTGAAAGCCTGTATGAGCTGGGAATTTCCAGATTGTCTGCTAAATGCAAGACACTGCATACTAGGCCAAATACCAGCTTCATAATTGCCCAGAGAAAACTTGCTGATAAAAGTGCGACTCAGCATCCTACTCCTAATTTTTCCCTCCGGAGCACAAGGGAAATACCTCCCTCAAGAGCGGAAAGAAGATGGAGATGAAGAAAACCCTCTGACCAACGAAACGTCTTCCTGAACATCCAGGGCCAAGGCCAGAGGGGACCAGGAGCCAGCGGCTGGGTCAGAGAAGCCCAGACAGGGCAGCAGCACCCCCTACCGTTCATGCTGGGAAGGACACATGCCTGTGGGTGTTGGCAAGCCACCAGATGCAACGGGCAGAACGCTGTCACTCCAATTCTGAGTTGATCCCTAAACACTGCAGCGTGAGCGCAAGAGCGCACCAATTTCTCTAATGGGAGCTGAGGCATCTACCTAGTTTGTTCTTTACCCCTGGGTAGAAGAGACCTGACTGAGGCTGTTTCTGAGAAAGCAGCTTCCCAAAAAACCACTTGGTGAAAATAAGTCACCTCTGCTGAGACATTGCCCCCACAAACTTACAATTTCCAGCCCATGCTTCCCCATTCTATGACATCCCCTCACCACCCACTCACGGAAACGCCATAAAAATGTGAGAGGTTCGACCCCCAACACCCCGTGTGCTCCCCTCAAGCGCCGTGGGAGCAATCCCGAGTCCAGAGCCAGGACTGTGCCCTCGGCACGGCTTGGTGCTGCGCCTCCTCCCCACCAATAAAACAAAACAGAAAGTAAAACCGAGGAACTTGAAGGAAAAGAATGGTGTTTTGGGGGGGCAGAGCAGGAAGTGGGCAGTCTAGACTGTCAGGCAGTGTTTTGCTCCCAAAATTCTTTTGGCATCATAATTCAACAGGTGACTGATCATCTCAAAGCAAACTGTCCACGGAAGCATTCTCAGGACAAAACTAGATCAAGGACTCTCTTGCCTCTCACCCCCCCCCCCAGTCTATTAGAATCGCATGAGAGTTACACACCAGCAGAACCCTGACTCTCAGGATCAGGTGTTTTGTCTTGGTTTTTTTTTTTTTTTTTTTTTTGCTTTTTTGCTTTTTGGGTCACAATCAGCATTGCTCAGGGAACCATATGGGATTCTGGTGATGGAACCCGTCGACCCAGGTCAGTAGCATGCAAGGCAAAGGTCCTAATGTCCTACCCGCTGTACTATCGCTCCAGCCCATAGAATCAGGTTTTGAAAATAAAATATTCTCCCTGTTTTACCATTCTCAAAAGCCTCAACCATTCATACCACGGTAGGATAAGGTTTTTTTTTTTTTTTTGCTTTTTGGGTCACATCAGGCGATGCTCAGCGGTTACTCCTGGCTCTTCACTCAGGAATTACTCCTGGAGGTGGCTGGGGGGACCATATGGGATGCCGAGGATCAAACCTGGGTTGTCTGCATGCAAGGAAGGCCCTCCCCACTGTGTTATTGCTCCAGCCCCGAAATAGAAAATATAAAATTTTTAAAAATGTTTATTTATTTATAGTTTTTGGGTCACACCCGGCAATGCTCAGGGCTTACTCCTGGCTCTTCACTCAGGAATGACTCCTGGCGGTGCTCGGGGACCATTATGGGATGCCAGGGATTAAATCCAGGTTGGCTGTGTGCAAGGCAAATGCCCTCCCCACTGGACTATCATTGCTCTGGCCCCACCAGAACAGAAAATATTTTATCATGAATTGTTTTTGGCTGGCTGGGGCAGAAAAAAAAGTTAACGCAACCCAAGAAATTGAATACTGTTGGGCCGGGCGGCCAGCCCGGTGGGGCGTTTGCCTTGCACGCGGCTGGCCCATGCCGGCCGGTTCGATCCCGGCATCCCATATGGTTCCCGAGCATAGGGAGGTAAGTCCTGAGTGCAGAGCCAGGAGGAAACCCCTGAGCATCGCCGGTGTGACCCAAAAAAGCAAAAAAAAAAAAAAAAAAAAAAAAAAAAAAAAAAAGAAATTGAATACTGTTCTTTTCTTACTGCTGAAATTAATATAGTTTTTTTTTTTTTTTTTTGCTTTTTGGGTCACACCCGGCAATGCTCAGGGGTTACTCCCTGGCTCCCGCACTCAGGAATTACTCCTGGCGGTGCTCGGGGACCATATGGGATGCCGGGATCGAACACAGGCCAGCACAGGCCGGCTGCGCGCAAGGCAAACACCTTATCCGGGCTGGGCTATTGCTCCAGCCCCTGAAATTAATATAGTTTGTTTCATTTTGGTTTTGCTTTCTTGGGTTCTAGCCCAGCGGGAATCAAACCCGAGTTGGACAAGTACAAGGCAAGTCCCCCTACCGCTGTACTATTCCTCCAGCCCCAATACAGACAGTTTGAAAGAATACCTGAACGACCTCTAAGCAATTTCCACATCACTCAGCACTGGAGAAAGGAAACCAAACATTCGCGGCGTGAAAGAGAAATCGATTCTCAGGGGGACCTCGCATCACTCCTGGGCACACAGGCCACCGCTGGCCATTTTTAATCCAATCTTCAAGTCCCAGGAAAAGAAAGTAAAGGGAAGAGCCCAGTACTCAGCTTTTCAAAAAATAATTTAAAACACCAGCTTCAATGACTAACCTAATCTGTGATTGGCTGGAATGTACAAGTCTCAGCTCTAAGCCAATCAGAGCTCTGGTCGCTGGGAACACACTAGACACTAGAGTAACTGTTACTCACTTGGACCAACACAACTAAAAGTTTTGGATGTACTTGACTCCAGATAAAGCGTGAATCTGAATTAAAGAAGAAGAATCAGACTCCATCTCTGCTCCACTTACAAGGAATAATTCTGCCATGGTATTATCAGGGTTCAGTTAACGGACTGGAATTTAAAACTCTGTAATCCTAGTCTTTTTCTTTCCCTTAATTACGCCTACTTTGTCCATTCTTATTTCTTTATGTGGCCTCATACTTAAAGTATATACAAATGGTAGCTGAGACAGGCTGGAGCAATAGCACAGCAGGTGAGTGTTTGCCTTGCACGAGGTCAACCCAGGTTCTATCCCTGGCATCCCATATGGCCCCCCGAGCACTACCAGGAGTGATTCCTGAGTGCGGAGATAGGAGTAACCCCTGAGCATCACTCAAGTGTGATCCGAAAAGCCAAGAAAAAGCAACAACAAAATCAACTGTAGCTTAGAGTTCTTTCTCACTGCCTTAAGTTTAAGGTCAAAGAGAATTCTCTTGGGGCTGGAGCGATAGTCCAGCAGGTAGGGCATTTGCTTTGCATGCAGCTGACCTGTGTTCTATCCCCAGCATCCCATACGGTCCCCCGAACACCGCCAGGAGTAATTCCTGAGCAAAGAGTCAGGAGTAACCCCTGAGCATTGCCGGTGTGACCCAAAAAAAAAAAAAGAGATGCTTCTCTTATAACCCGCAGCTTACTAAAATGGATAGCTACTGCTCAGGAACTTCAAGTAAAAGATTTGGGGACCAAAAAAAAAAAAAAAAAAAAAAAGATTTGGGGACCAAAGACGAAAAGTACCTGAAACAGTAAAGAGGAAAGTAGGGAAAGGTATCCTCACAAGCTCTTCAATGAAGCAAGTAAAGCCATCAACCTCCAATTATCCAAAAAGGGATAGAAAAAAGGGACAAAAAGCTATCAGATTTGGGACCCTGCAAATCCTGGCCCCCAGAGCACTGCTGGGAGTAACTCCTGAACAGAGCCAGGAGAGCACCCCTGGGTGTAGTCCCAAAACAAAAAAGCCCCAAGAGGGATTGGGACGATAGTAAAGTGGATAAGGCACTCGCCTGGCATACAGCTGATCGGGTTTGATTCCCAGAACTCAATATGGTCCCCCTAAGTCCACTAGGGAATGATCCCTGAGTGACAAGCAGGAGTAAACCCTGAGCACCACAGGGTGTGACCCCAAAAACACACTAAGCAAGAAGTTACTGAAAGCAAAGAGAAACAACTCACTATATAGATTAGGGCTTAGTGCTCCCAAGAATTAAAAAGAAAGGCGACCTAAACCATCACTGGTGGAGCCGCCCCACCCCCAGGCAAACCGAATTCACAAAGGGATTCAATACCTAGATACCAAGACTGGGTCTAACAATGGTTTTCTTTTATTTTTTTTTGTTTTTGGGTCACACCCCGCTATGCTCAGGGGTTACTCCAGGCTCTGCACTCAGGAACCACTCCTGGCGGTGCTCGGGGACCATATGGGATGCTGGCGCCATGCAAGGCAAACACCCTACCACTGGACTATCGCTCTGGACCCTAACAATCTTATTTTTTTTTGGGGGGGATCATACCCGGCAATGCTCAGGGGTTACTCCTGGAGGTGCTAGAGGGGCCATATGGGGTGCCGGGACCCGAACCCAGGTCGGCCATAAGCAAAGCAAAAGCCCTACCCGCTGTGTTATCGCTCCCGGCCCTTCTATTTACTTGTTGTTTGGGGACAACATGCAGCAGTATTCGGGGTTTACTCCTGGCAGGACTTGAAGGACCATAGCGGTGCCAAGGATCCAACCTGGCCGTTGGCCATGTGCAAGCTAAGCATCCACCCACTATACTGTTGCTCCAGCTTTGTGTGCTTACTTCAATCCATCTGGAAAACAGACACAAGGAAGTTAGATTATCGGCTGAAAGAATCAGGGAACATGGCCAGGTTCCTAAGTGGGCAGCTCACATGGGTTCTTCTAAACCTCACTGTCCAGTCACGAAAGGGACACATGAAGCAGAAAAGTGTCCTTGACTGATAAAACCCAATAAATACAGAAACTAAGACCAAGCTCCACCCCAGCCCAGGAAAGGAGGCTGAGAGCCTTCCCTCCAACAGGTATTCACACTAGTTCACCAGAAACAAGCGGCCCTGGGGCAGAGAGAGGACGATGAGGGGGCTTGCCCTGCAAGCAACCAACTCAGTTGCACCGAGGGCCCATGTGCTCCTCCAGGAGTGATCCCTGAGCACAGAGCCAAGAGTGAACTTGCCTTCAAGAGTGAACCCTGGCAACCCCCACCTCAAAAAAAAAAAAAAAAAAAACAAAAAAAACCCAGGAGTGATCCCTGAGCACAGAACCAAGAGTGAACTTGCCTTCAAGAGTGAACCCTGGCAACCCCCCACCTCCAAAAAAAAACCCCAGAAAATACCAGGCTTAAAAGAACTAGAATGTGGGGCGGAGAGATAGCCCAGCGGGTAGGGCGTTTGCCTTGCACGCGGCGGCCCATGCCGGCCGGGTTCGATCCCCGGCATCCCATATGGTCCCTGAGGCACCACCAGGAGTAATTCCTGAGTGCAGAGCCAGGAGTAACCCCTGAGTATCGCGGGTGTGACCCAAAAAGCAAAAAAAAAAAAAAAAAAACTAGAATGTAGGACCCTCTAAACTCTAAAAATGTAATCACCAAAAGCAATAAATAAATAAATAAATAAATAAATAAAATGTAATCACCAGTACCTTTTGCATCTGTCCTGGTGAACAGAGAAATAATCTTCATGTACAAAACTTTTGGAATGTCAACTAATATATTTTGACTACTGGAGCATTCATTTTTTAAGATTTTCGTAGGACATGTGACTTTTTTTCCCTTTTCTTTTTGGGTCACACCCGCGATGCTCAGGGGGTTTCTCCTGGCTCTGCACTCAGGAATCACTCCCTGGCGGTGCTGGGGGACCATATAGGATGCCGGGATCGAACCCAGGTCATGGGTCGAACCCAGGGTCGTGGGCCGGCCGTGTGCAAGACAAACGCCCCTACCCGCTGGGCTATTGCTCCGCCCAGACTTCTCATTTCTTTACAAGAGACGGGAGGCAGGGAGGCAGCAGATATGAAAGTCGCTGAAAATGCTGCGACCTGCATTTACAAGTGCCCCACCTTCTGCCCTGTGGGGGCTGGGACATCCCTGGGTGCAGGGAAGGAAGGAACTTCCCGATGGGACTTCACAAAAGCTACCCAACAGACCCACCAGCTCCCTGGCCCCAAGTGGACTCCAGAGTGGCACTGTAATGGCAGACACAATCATGCCAATTCACCAAGTCGGACAGGAAAAGGCACTCGTCGCAAAGTCCTATCCCTTGCCCTCCGCTATGGCAACTCAAGAGGGTTCCAGGCTTTATGAAAAGCGTACAATAATCCTTGCAACTCCTAAATCCATTTTTGGCATTAGAAAACCAGACACGGGGCAAGAGCAACAGACAATAGGGCACTTGCCTTGCACGTAACCTGACCAAAATTCAACCTCCAGCACCCAGATAGTCCTCCTTGAGCACAGCCAGCAGCACCATTAGGTGTGGCCCCCATTAAAAAAAATAAGGAAATAGAAAAGCACAAAGAAGGCATTTCTTACAGATTCAACTGCTTATTTGTTTGTTTGTTTGTGGGCCACACCCAGTGGCACTCAAGCACCATCCCTGGCTCTGTACTCAGGAGTAACCAGTAGGTGCTGGGGGACCATAAACAGTGCCGAGTCAGCGTCAGACATGCAAGGTAAGTGCCTTGATCCTGGCACCAACCCTCTGGCCCACCTAAGTCTATCTTTTATAGTAGAAAGTCAACCCAGCTTGTGTCAATTCTCATTTTTAATGGTATATGACATCTGTTTTGTTATATCTAAGAGACTTCTATGAATATGTATAGCAGTCTATACCAGAACGCAGTGTGTGTCTGCTGTGGGGGGAGGGTGTTTGGCCGCACTGGACTGTGCATTAAGCCTTATTCCCGGCTCTGCACTCAGGGATCCCTCCAGGCAGGACTCGGAAACCAAGCCCTGTGGGGTGCTGGGGGGTCGGGGTGCTGTGGATCAAACCAAGTCGGCCGCCTGCAAGGTAAGTGCTTCCCACCAGCCCCAGAACACAGGTTTTGTTGTTAAATTTGTATTCAATTGTTTCCTTAGAAACAAGTGTTGTAGGCAGGCAGACAGGGGGTTCCCACATGGTGATGAATTCTTGCACTAAGATTGTTCAAAGTTTGATAAGACCCATTAACCAACATCAAACCTGAGGGAGCTGGATCAACCTTTCTCTGCCTAGCTCTTAAGGAAAGGAGATTTTCAAAGACCCCTCCCCCAAAGTCTACTCCCTTGGCAACGGCCCTAGCAACCTAGGAGTAACTTGGGGAGAAATCTATAAAAGTCGTCCTGACCAAAGGACAGCGCGCACATGCTGCATGGACACACAGGCTGCCTGAGCCCACGTGGTCGAGCACATGCGGTGCCCAAGCACGTGTTGCCCACATCTCCCCTCTTGAGATGTGTACTCTCTTACTTTCCCTCCTCCTTCCCTTCCCTAAAACCACCTTAATAAAACCTATTTTACTTCACTGCTCCTGAAAATTCTTTTTCTGCGAGGAAGACAAGAACCCTGAGGCAACCCTGGGTAAGGCCTAGGACTGACTTTCCTTTCCTGCAAAGAGCAATTCCTCGCTCTAGCCTGAGTCTGTGACTCCCTAAGAAATCTCGGGTGGTGGGGATCAACAACGTGCCTAGAGATCAAGCGGACATCAGGTGTGGCTTGACGGCCACCTCGTGGGGCTCAGGCCCACGCCGTGCAGGAGCTCATCACAGACTTTATCAGTCCTTAGCCTGCCCAGCGGGTCTCGGGTGGCAGAGGCGGCTGGGGAGAAAGCGACCATCTCTCTCCCCTTCCGGCCTCACATAAGCCACCCGTGAGGCCCACCTGCATTATTTTGGCGACCACGAGGGACGTTGCAGTGAAGAGTCCCCCCCCACCCCCAAGAAGGAGGTAATCTGTGAAAATCTGCAGAGAAGGTATGCTCCCTCCGAAATCTCTAGGGGGATGGGGGAGGAATGTTATAACCTCTGTGTGAATGTATGTGTGGTGTGTGTGTGTGTGTGTGTGTGTGTGTATGAGCATGAGCACCCTGACAGGCCCTCCTATCAGGCATCAGTCTGTGGCTCCACGACTTGGCACCCTTAAGGTCCCACAAAGGTTACGGAGCCCGAGTGGGCTGTCTGCCACGAAGAACATTATGGTCTATGGTGGCGCTGACCTAGCGGTCAGCTGCAAGTCACAACTGCTGAGCCCACTACAGCTAAGTTCTTCACCGGTAGACAAGCAACTGAATGCTCTCTGTAAAGAGGCTCCCCTCCTTTGTCTGTCTAGCGTCACCTATCACTATGGGAGGAACAGGAGGAAACTCACTAGTGAAAGATCCCAGGAGACCAAATTGCAGGAACAAGTCCTTTTCCCTCTTTCCTCTTATCCCAGACTAGCAAGAGAACTGGCTAGAGAACACCAGGAGGTCAATTAAAGTACTAATGAGGTCGGCTAGCAGCTTTTAGCCCCAGGCAAAGAAAAAAAAGGGTAAAAAAACTAGGAAGGAAAATCTCATCAAGGCAGAACCCAGTGAGAGATCCAGTGAACCTCGCCAAAGCAGAAAAGGCAGAACCTAAAACCTAATGAGATGCAGCAGTGTCAGCAAGGCCGCAGACGGCAGCAACCAACAAAGGCAGAACTTTTTTTCCCTCTTTCTTCTATCTCTTGAAAACCCATGACAGGCTGGCCGCACACGCAGACTCCACACGCAGGTCGTGGTCATGGTGGATGCCCGGAAGGCTCCAGGGACGCTTGGGGGTAACTCAGAGGTCACTAATGGAGACGTCCATATTCAAAGTGGACCCCTGACTCTCGCAGAGGTGGGGCGGCACCCCCCCCCGCAAATGTTTCCTCGCTGGGGCTAGGGGCAGCGACCCCTCCTGTGAGATTTTCTGCATTAAAAGTTCTGCCAAGGAACCATCCTGTTTTTAGTTTTTTCCTTTCATAGGTTGCTGCCAGAACACCAAAATATGGGAAATTCCGCCTCTCTACTAAGAGTCCCCCTTGGCTTGCTTGTTAAAGCACTGGGAGAACCTTCAACTGGGCAGTCTAAGCAAAAAGCGTCTTAAGGACCTTTGCAACAACACGTGGCCTAAATACCAGCTAGAACACAGGGAAAATGGCCAGTAAATGGCATCTTGCATTATTTGCTGCATGTGTGTCTCAGGAGTAAGGGATCCAGGACAGGACCCCACACCAACTGCACAGGCAGAAACCTGAGGCTTGTCTTGACTCCAACTCCGCTGCCACCTGTGGAGCTTGCAAAAGGCTTCTGAGGAGGCTGGGGCTGCTGTTAAGGAGCCCCTCCCTCCTAGGGTCACTACAGGCAGCTCAGGTTTCCCCTCATAGATCTAGGCTTCTTAGAGGAGAGAGGTCAGCAAAAGATACTTGCAGGGAAGCCCACTGCCCACTGTGGTCTAACACAGCTCTCCTCTAGAAAAGGGCTAGTGCAGCAGGGTGTGTTTGCAGAGAAGCTTGTTAACAGACTGAAAAGAGCTCAGGCATCTATCTATTTCTCCCCAAAATCCAGCCCAGCAGGGTGCACTCCAGAGCTGAGCCTCTTATCATTCCAAACCTGCTAGACCCACCCAAGAAGCAGGCAGAGTGGAAGGTCCAAGCACCCTTCTCAATGAGCTTCACTGAGGCAAGCAGCAGCTAGGGACATTTTGGGGAGATCCTTCCAAAGTTTACAAAGGAATTTTAAGCTCTAACCTTTGCTTTTAAGTTCACCTGAAATAACCAATAATTTTGTCCAATTGTTGCACGCCAAAAAGTGAGAACAGGGCCTGTGCAGATGAGAACTGGCTGCTGACCTTGATTACCCTGTAGGCTGAACTGCAGTTTTTTCTTTAACAGATCCAGAGTGGGATTATCAAACCAGAGGAGGCACGAATGTGGTGATTAACATCAAAAGGGTATTAATGCAGTAATTTAATTTACAGGGCTTTTTTCAGCATAACCTGTCCTCACTAACATCTATCTCCAGAGACTGGACATCGTAACTGATTTTAACGTTCTTTACTATGCCTCTAGCTAGCAACAGCTTCTAATGCGCATTCAGAACTTGGAACTAGGAATTAAGAACTAGAAAAGATGAATATAGTAGCATTAGGTTTACAAATCAAAAGCAAATTGTTAAGCCAGGGATAGGAAATGTGTTCTAAACTGAGTGTTGAGCAACCGAACCGAGTGTGATGCCAACCGCACATGGTCCCACAAGCCCCCAGGAGTGACACTAGCGCAGAGCCAGGGAGCAGACCCTGAGCACTGCCTGGTGTGACCCAAAACCAAAACAAAATAGACAAAAAAAAGGCATTTTATAACCAATACTGATTTTTCCTGGGGCGTTGGGGCGGCAGTCAGGGAGGGCTCCTGTGCTTTCAGTTCTGAGCTATCTCCCAGCCCCTGTAACCTCGGGTTTTTTAAAACTGCTATCAAATAGGCCGGCTTTGTGGGACGTGATGTGGTCACGTGACAGCGTCACCTGCTTGTTTCTTAATATATCACATCCACGCACTCTAATTTTATGGCAGAATATCCCTGATAGCTAGACTTTTCTTGGTTCTTATTTAAAGGGGGCCAGAGCAATAGCACAGCGGGGAGAGTGTTTGCCTTGCACATGGTCGACCGGGGTTCGATCCCCGGCATCCCATATGGTCCCCTGAGCACTGCCAGGAGTAATTCCTGAGTGAAGAGCCAAGAGTAAGCCTTGGGCTTCGCCGGACGTGACCTAAAAAAGCAAAGTAAATACACAAATAAATAAAAATAAAATGACAGTGGAGGTCACACCAGGCACTGCTCTGGGAGTCACACAACGCCAAGAACCCGACTTGTCCCCACCCAAGAAGGCTTGTGCTAGTTCACTACCTGAGCCATCTCCTGGCCTCCTTGTGCCATTTCCTTCTTTTTCTTTTTTTTTTTTTAAAGGAAAAAGATATATTTTAGACAGACAGGTTTTAAGCAAAACCTAAATTGGGGACAATCCCGAGCAGAGATTTAAATTGAGGAGGTTGTTTCCTGCAGGGGCAGCCCAGTTCCCATTTACATCACAAAGAACCGCTGTGTTCTTTCCTCTCCCGAGTGAAATAAGTCCTTACAATTATATGCAAGTAGCGGGAAACTGTCTCCTGCCTTGCACTTTTTCTTTGTTTTAATTGTAGTGGGGTAGGCCAGGGAGCAAAGCCGCGAAGGCGGGAGGGACCAAATTCCAGGCCCTCTGCTCCTTACTGCAGCAATTTCTTTCTTCCTTTTTATTTTTTTTTTGAGGGGGAATTCTAGACGTGTGCTCTGAGGGGCCTTAGGGACCCCTCGGGCCGGTGCGGGGGCCCTCCAGCCCCCAACTGTGCCCCCTGAAGTGACGGTGCTTAATTCAACACACCTCCGCGGAGGTACCCACGGAGCAAGCCCAGCCTCGCGCCCCTCCAATCCCCCCGGGCCTGGCTCTCCCGGGGCGCCCCCGTCGCTCCCAAGGCGCCGAGGGTAACCTCAGCTGTTCCGGTTCCCCACTCCAGCCTCGCTCTCCGGGGAGCCAGACCCCGCACCCACCATACGGGTGCTCCCGACGTCCGAGCCCCTCTCCGTTCACGGAGCCCTCCGACCCCGGCGGGAGGGCTAGAGCACGGCAGGCTGTGTGCGGGGGCGCGAGCCAAGCCCCTCGCCCGGCTCCCCCTCGGGGACGGCCACCGGGGCCAGGACGCAGAGTCACCCCGGACGCGGACCCAAGGGTGCTGGGTGTCACTACCGAGGGACGGGGCTGCGGGGAACGAGGCCAACAATGCCCCGAAGTTGGCCGGAGGAAACGGGGTCGCGGGCCAGCAAGGGGAGGAAGTCGTCGGCGCCGCCACCCCCGGCGCCCCGCAGCCCCCCCCGAGCGCCGCGGCCTCCGCCATCGGGGCGACCTTCCTCCCCGCCGCCTACCCCGGCCGTCCTCGGCGCCCCAGCCGGGCGGAAGCGGCAGGGGAGGGCCGACCTCCGAGAGCGCCCCTTGAGGGGGCTCCATCCGGACTGGATCGCACAGGGTGAAGGTGGGGGGTCGCGGAGGGCGGGGCGTCGCCGCCACAGCCGGCGGCCGCATCACGCCAGGGCCGGGTTTCCCGGCGCCATCGAGCTGAAGCTCGCTCCTTCCAACGCCCCGCCGCCGGGTTACCTCTTGGCTTCGCTGTCGTCCAGCAGCTCCGGCTCGGTCGCCGCCATTACCACATCGCACTCCGCGGCAGCCGCCATCTTACCGCCGGGACCAGAGAGCCGGGTGGGAGGCCGGCGGTGAAGAGCACTTCCGGCGGGAGCATCGAGCCGCTCCCGCCGCGCTGCGCCCAGAGAGGCTCCTGTGGGCCCGTCTACCAGCGAGAGGCTCCGCTTGGGGCCAGAGCGGCCTCCCGTCCCCGGAGGTCCACGGTGGTCTCCGCGCCGAGGCGGGGACCCAGGGACGGCTCCTGTGCGTAGGGGGCGCCACTTTACCCGTGCGTCGGAAGGGGGTGCCGGAGGCTGTTGCCTCTCTAGGCCTCGGTTTGTCTCAGTAGGCTGAGAGCTTCGTTGCCATAGCAACGACCAATCTTCGGGCGTCTCCGGGTAACGTGAAGCCCAGTCCCGGCTGGGTGCGGAGCGGCGACTCCGGTCTTAGGGGAAAGGACTCGCCGATCGCCGATCCCGTCCCCACCTCGGTGCGTGTCCACTGCTGCCACCCGGGCAAGGCAGAAGAGACACTTGGAGCCTAGTTCCCCAGCTTTCATCGGCCCCTGGGAGCCCTGCCCAGCCAAGCCAGGGGAACGCAGGGCGTCTTCGCCCCGCGCCTTTCATCCCCGCCGGATCTCCAAGCACCAACTGGTTCATCACCCTAATGACGCTGGCTCTTTTATGAGGCTGCTTTCATGTCAGCCGTCTGGAGTGCCATCTCAGCATTAAGCCTAGGGCAGGTGGCACGGTGCCCCAGACCCTGCCCTGGAGTTTATAAGGCAGCTCTCGGGGTGAGGTCCCCCCGCCAGTGTCCCCAGGCCTCCGCCCCTGCTATAAACCACCCGTGCGGCACACTTGTTGGCCGAGCCCACTCCGGATCGGAAACTCATCGAGGCCAACGACTCCGCCTCACCATCTTTTATGACACCTCCCTCGCCAAACCAATAATTTTTGTGAACTCGGGTTCTCTGGGGTTAAATCCAGGAAGTTTGAGGTTAAAGGGCCACAAAATAAGGGAGCGGGACGTTTTAGAAGGCAAGAGTGATAGCACAGCGGGATTGCCTTGCACGCGGCCTACCTGGGTTCCATCCCCGCATCCCATATGGTCCCCCGAGCACCCCCAGGAGTAATTCCTGAGTGCAGAGCCAGGAGTAACCCCTAATCGTCCCTCGGTAACCTAATATGCACAGTGGCCCCGGTCACACCCCCGCGGGTGAGCAGAGAGAAGGGCTGAGAGATGGGTAGAGAAGGGTCAGTCCATGATTCAGTCGCCCTCTCCTTGTGCGGGTTTTGGGGGACTTGGCGGGCGCACACACCCTGAGCAGCCTGCCCGGCCTGCAGTGGCTTGTATATAATCTAATGCAAGAGCCGCAATTGCACGCTCTGCTGCTGAGCCCCTCTCATCTTCCACAGCCTTAACTTTATCTGATGGTTCCCATCTGTTATCTGAGTTTCAGATAGAAATATCCAACTTCCGGGGCCGGAGCGATAGTGCAGCAGGTAGGGCATTGGCTTTGCAAGTGTTTGACGGGGGTTTGATCCCCAGCATCCCATATGGTCCCCTGAGCAGTGCCAGGAGTAATTCCTGAGCTAAGATCCAGGAGTAACCCCTGAGTGTCGCGGGTGCAACCCAAAAAGCCAAAAAAAAAAACCAAACAAACAAACAAACAAACTTCCTCTTGGATATCTGGAAGGTTCAGAAATCCCCAGGGCGGGTAAATCCTATTGAATGATTGAATGATTCTTTCTCTGCCCCTCCCCAAGAGCTGTTAGACTGAATCTCTTCAGGAATTCCTTAGTTTACTGAGGGCCACCATCTATCGATCACCAAATGAGAAAGCTAGGCTTCATAATGAACATACACCTTCTCACTCCAGACTCCCAGTTTATCACCAAGATTTTTTTTTGTTTTGTTTTTTGGTCACACCAGGCAATGCTCAGGGGTTACTCCTGGCTCTGCACTCAGGAATTACTCCTGGCAGTGCTCGGGGACCATATGGGATGCTGGGGATTGAACCCGGGCCGGCACAGGCCGGCGCGTGCAAGGCAAACGCCCTACCCGGCTGGGCTATCACCCCGGCCCCTCACCAAGATCTTTTAACCTTGGGGAGGGGGCAAAGCAGGTTCTGCTCAGAGATCACTCCTGGAGGGGATGGGGGACCATATGGGTGCCCAGGATCAAATCAGGGTCAGCCACATGCAAGGTGCTCAGAAGATATTGGATAAACAACAATGGTGGGGGGTTTTTGTTTGGTTTTTATTTTTGCTTTTTTGGGTTGCACCTGGCGATGCTCAGGAATTACTCTTGGTGGTGCTCAGGGGACCATATGGGATGCCAGTGATAGAACCCGGGTCGGCTGCATGCAAGACAAACTTCCTCCCCCGCTGTGCTATCGCTCGTGCCCACCTGTGACAGTCTTTAAACAAAGAACTGTAGACGGCGGACTCCCCCACTCGGCCGCTCCCCGCAGCCCAGGGCTCGGAGCGCCGCCGCCGGCCCCGCCCGCCTCTAGGGGACGCTGTGCAGCCAGCGGCGCCCGGCTCCGCGGCCGGAATTTCTCTCGCGGGCGGAAGTGGGGCGGGACCGGGCGGGCCGGAGGAAGAGCCGAGTGCGGGGGCTCTGCTGCTTCTGCCTGGTGCCGCGCCCCTCCGGGGACCTGGTTAAGGTGCTGCAGGAGCCCCTCGAGGTAGGCGGCGCTCGGCCTCCACGTCTGGACCGCCTGGGTTTGCCTCCGGTGGGCCCTGGAGGGAGGTTCTGGCGGAGGCCCCGTGCCTGTCACTTGGGGGTCCCTTCGTCGCGGGTTCCTGATAGGAAGCCCTTCGGTGGAAGCCGGCCAGGGAGGTTTCTCCAGACGTCTGCTGCCGACCTTCGGGGGGTGTGGTTTCGTATTTACTGTTGAGTGCGGAGTAGGGGGCGTTTCCTGGAGCTACTTTTTTTTTTCTGCTTGGGTCACACCCGGCGATGCTCAGGGGTTCCTCCTGGCTCTGCACGCAGGAATTACTCCTGGCAGTGCTCGGGAGACCCTATGGGATGCCGGGGATCGAACCCGAACCCGCTGCGTGCAAGGCAAACGCCCTCCCTGCTGTGCTATTGCTCCAACTCGCAGGGAGAGGGGCGACTTTAAATCAGCAACTTTCTTCCCCTTTATGGCAACATTGACTGAGTAGTTGCTCTGTGCCAGGTGCTGGCTTCACACGGGAGTTAAGAATAGTAAGATTGTGTCCCAGCAGTGCAGGCAGACAGCTCACCCAGATAGGGCGCTGTGGACATCGGACACTGCTCATTTAGCGGAGGCGCTGGACTCCCCTCTTTGGGGAGGTCAGCTCTGTTTTTTTTTTTTGTTTGTTTGTTTGTTGGGTCACATCCCACCAGTGCTGAGGGCTTACTCCTGGCTCTGCACTCAGGAGTTAGTACTAGCAGGCTCAGATGGGATGCCGGGGACAGACCCAGGTATGGCTGCATGCGAGATAAATGCAGACTCAGATCGGATGCGGGGATGGAACCCGGGTCCGCCCCGTGCAGGACAGCGACCGTACCGTCAGTTCTGTCTCTCAGGTCCCCCACTCTGTCCAGTGTGCCTGCCTTCCCCTCAGCTCCTCTGCTGCTGTTTTCCAGGCCAAAGGCCAAGCATGGGGAAGAGCTGTAAGGTGGTCGTGTGTGGCCAGGCATCCGTGGGCAAAACCTCAATCCTGGAGCAGCTTCTGTATGGGAACCACGTAGTGGGTGAGTGTGTGAAGCTTTTGGGGTGGTGGGAGCAGAAGGAAGGGGGTGGGGGACCCCAGCAGGCAGGGCTGAACGTGACTCCTGCTGGTTATAGCACCCCCAAAGAATAAAATCTGGTTGTTGGGGGTTTTTTTTGCATTTTGGGTCACACCCAGCGACACTCAGTTACTCCTGGCTCTTCGCTCAGGAATTACTCCTGGTGGGCTCAGGGGACCGTGTGGGATGCTGAGGATCAAACCCAGGTCGGCCACGTGCAAGGCAAACGCCCTACCTGCTGTGCTATCACTTTGGCCCCAGAATAAAATCTTTTTAATAACCACCCACTGGGCAACATTGAGCAAGGAAACCAGTACTAGAGGCAGAGAGGTACAGCTCTTAAGGCGGCTGTTGGTGCATTTGAGTTCGTTTGTTTTTTGGGTTACACCCGGTGATGCTCACGGCGTTACTCCTGAGTACCTCCAGGTGCTGGGGGGTCCATGTGATGCCGGGATTGAACCCGGTTGGCCTTGTGCAAGGCAAATGCCCTCCCCTGCTGTACTATCGCTCCAGCCCCAGCTGTTGGTGCTTTGTATTAGCAGTAAATTCACGTCCGCTCCCTGAAATCATTCCAGTTCAGCCAGGAGCTGAGCCCCTGACACCCCCTCCCTTCTCCCGAGTCCTTCCCTTCTCCAGTCCGGCCACCTGGTCACTTGCATTCCCCGCCTCCCTGCCCACGGCTGTCCCGGTTTTCTCCCAGGCTCTGAGATGATTGAGACACAGGAGGACATCTACGTGGGCTCCATCGAGACGGACCGTGGGGTCCGGGAGCAGGTGCGCTTCTACGACACGCGGGGGGCTCGCGGCGACGGGGCGAGCTGCCCCGACACTGCTTCTCCTGCACCGACGGCTTTGTCCTGGTCTACAGCACCGACAGCCGGGAGTCCTTCCAGCGCGTGGAGATGCTGAAGAAGGAGATCGACAAGTCCAAGGACAAGAAGGAGGTGCGGGCCGGGCCGGGATGGCGTGACCCAGGCTGGGGGCCTGCCCTGCGCTGTTTCTCGTGGATTTTCCAGGATGTGGGATGGGAACTGGAACAGGCTGGAGGCCCCGGATGGAAGGTGCCTGCACCCACCAGAGGGGACCGTGTGTTGAGAGGCAGCTCAGCCAGAGACTTTACTTCAATTTAGGAGGTCCCTGACTTAAGGCACAAAGTCCCAAGTAGTGTTTCTTGGGGGCGAAGCCATAGCATAGCAGGGAGGGCATTAGCCTTGCATGTGGCTGACCTGGGTTCAATCCCCAGCATCCCATATGGTCCCCTGAGCACTGCCAGGAGTAATTCCTGAGTGTAGAACCAGGAGTAACTCCTGAGCATAGAACCAGGAGTAACTCCTGAGCATAGAACAAGGAGTAACTCCTGAGCATCGCCAGTTGTGACCCAAGAAGCAAAAACAAAAAACAACCAAGTAGTGTTTCCTTATTTTCTCTTTGTTCTTTCAGGTCTGCTGTTTCTTTCCTTTATTGGCTGTGGGGCACCTAATGGTGCAGGTGCGGGGGTTACTCTTGACTGAACCATAGGAACATGTGGTGCTGGGGATCACACCCCGGGCTCCCATGTGCTGTAGCCCTTGAGCCATCTCTCTGGGGCCCAAGTGCCCTCCCCTTTTTCTTTCATTCTAATTTTGGTGCTCAGAGGTTACTCCTGACTGTACTAAGGGATTACTCCTGGTGGTGCTCGGGAGAACCATATGGGATGCTGGGGATCCAGCCTGTTTTTTTTTTTTTTTGCCTTGTACAAGCAAGTACTCTACCCGCTATACTATTAATGCTGCCCCCAGAATTCTTTTTTTTTTTTTGCTTTTTTGGGTCACACACGGCAATGCTCAGGTTCTCCTGGCTCTGCACTCAGGAATTACTCCTGGCGGTGCTCGGGAACCATATGGGATGCTGGGGATCGAATCCAAGTCGGCATGGGCCAGCTGCGTGCAAGGCAAACGCTTTACCCGCTGGACTATTGCTCCCACCCCTCATTTTTGTTTTTGAGTTTGGGCTGTGCAGGCTCGTGCTTAGGGGGCTATTCTCAGCTTAGGGGTTGTTCCTGGTGTTGCTTCAGGGGACTGTGCAGTGCCAGTAGTTGAACCCTGGGACCTCACACATATAATGCCAGAATTTGAACAGAGCAGCTGTTTCCTGTATCTGCCCCTTAACCTGTCCCCGGGTACGTGGCGCAAGGAGGCGTCGGCCACTGAGACTCCCTTTCCAGGCCCGTCGGTGATCACCAGCCCTGAGCCAGGCACCTTCACAGGCCTCATGGTCCCTCTTCCCCAGGTCACCATCGTGGTCCTCGGCAACAAGTGTGACCTGCAGGAGCAGCGCCGTGTCGACCCGATGTGGCACAGCACTGGGCCAAGTCGGAGAAGGTGAAGCTCTGGGAGGTGTCGGTGGCCGACCGCCGCTCCCTCCTGGAGCCCTTCATCTACCTGGCCAGCAAAATGACGCAGCCCCAGAGCAAGTCCGCCTTCCCCCTCAGCCGCAAGAACAAGGGCAGCGGCCCCTTGGACGGCTGAGGAGCTGCCCAGGCCCTGTCCAACCTGGGGGCCTCTGGAAGTGGGTTTCTGGGGCCAGGGAGGATTAGGCAGCTCGGCCTCAGTCAGGGGCCAGTGCTGTCCACCAGGGCACGCAGCCAGGCTGGCCCGGGCCACCTCTGCTTTGACCCGGCTCTGGGAAATGCAGGAACCCCCACTTCCATCCTCCCTGGCCCCAGGTGACCTCTGCAGGGGCTATGTGTGGCTCAGTGTGCCCCCCAACGCCCTGGAGGGGGTCCCAGTGCTGGGTCAGCTTCTGACTTGGGGGCTGGGTCCCCATGCCTCTGGGCTTCCTGCTCGTGACACCTTTGAACCCCAGCCTGGAGCAGGGCGTCCACGGATGGCGTCCAGGGCCGGGAGGAGTCAGCCCGGGAGCTGCTCCCTCACCGCTTCCCCTTCCTGCTCAGGGAGCCAGGGGGCCCTCTCGCCTGCCGGCTGTGCTGAGTCACGCGTGACTCTGGGGCCCTCCGCCTCGCCCTTTCTCGGCTTCAGTTTTCTCATCTGTAAAGTGATGGGAGTTGCTGAGCTGAGCTTCCAAGGACCTCTCCCGCACCAAGCGATTCCATCACGCCAGTGGCTGTCTGGCCAAATGGTACTTGCCTTCCCCTCTCAAGGTGCTATGGCCCCTCAGCCGCTGCGCTGGGGACGCTGCATCCCCCACCACCGGGGGCAGAAGCACACTGTCTGCTCGTGCCAGAGGGGCCACTGGCTGCCCCGTTGGGCTGGCAGCCCAGGAGGGGGACTTCCCACTTTCTGCAGTGATTCTCAGCACGCAGCTGCATAGAGGTGAGCCTGCTGCCAGGCTGGGGGCTGTGCCAGGTGCTCCTTTAGCTTTCCCTTCCTCAGGTGACCCCTCTGTAGAGCTCAGAAGGCTGGTTCCACTCACCCCTCTTCCGTGAGGCCAGTACAGGAGGGAGCCGGACAGGCGGCCCAGGGCTGGGTGAGTTGGTCAGCATAGGCTTGGGTGTAAAGTTCATTTATTGATGCATTGGACAGAATAAAACCACAACTGTTATCAAAAAGTGTCCCCTTTCCCAGTGGAAACAACTTCTAAAAAAAAACAAAAAAAACGTCTGGACTGGCAAAGTGCCATGTTTGGGGGGCAGGGCTGGGTGGGGTAGAGCTGGGGTGGGAGCGATAGTTCCGACAGCACGAAAACGGGTCTTGGGTGTTCGGCACGGGTGCCACACTCCCGGCCACACGCGCCCAGGGGGGCGCTGTTCAGCACAGGTGCCCACACTCAGCCACGGCCAGGGGGCCGCTGTTCAGCACAGGTGCCCACACTCGGCTACACGGCCAGGGGGCGCTGTTCAGCTACAGGTGCCCACACTCGGCCACGGCCAGGGGCGCCAGGCAGTCGGGGATGAAAGTGCTGTGGTATAGGGACCCATTCGGGGGCCTGGTTGAGGGGTTGGTGTTAGCTAGGATCACGGTTGGGGAGACTGAGGTCCCTCTGAAGAAAGGGGAAGGTACTGAGAGTTAAGAGGGGAGGACTTTGGGGGATTGATGGCTCTGTGAAAACGGGGGCTCCCACATCCCTCACCCTGGCCACTCCCTCCTGGCTTTGCCCTACCTCACTCATTTCTCCACACACCCCCACGGCCACACGGCAAGCAGAGCCTGGCCTCACTTCCATTTGGGACCCTTGACACTTCTAGGAACTATCCAAAGAATTCAGCAAAGGGAGGGGGCCTCCTGGGGGTGTGGGGTAAGGTCACAGGCCTGTTCCCAGGCTCATTAAGAGTCCCCAGACCTCTGGCAAGGGCCCTGGCTGGGGGGACCATGTGAGCCCTACACCAGTGAGGTTTGGGCGTAAGGGTTCGGGATTCATTGGTGTTGTGCCCCATTAACTGGGATGGGAAATGCAGGGGGAGCCTGGGACAGTCCTAGAGGCTGGAAGGTGGGGGTGGGAGTGTTCCTGGCTCAGGGTGGTATCACGGGGGCGAGGGGTGAAGGGCAGCTGCCCTGCAGTCCAGCCCAGCACTTCTAGATGGGTGGGCAGGCCCTGTGGAATGCAGGAGCTGAGGCCTCGGTGGGAACCACAGGGTGGGTGGGTGGGGAGTCAGTCCTGGCCTCCGAGGGAGGCTAATAGGGGGGCAAGAGGGATGGGCCCTGTTGGGCGGACAGCTCCCATGGGTGCGCGGAACAGAGCAGGGCCCAGGATGGGTGTCGGGAAGAGCGTGGTGGCGGCTGCCGGGGGCAGGTCGCGGGGCCAGGGGCCCGGGCAGGGCACAGAGGGGGTGGCGGCAGGGAGCGGGCCAGGCATGAGGGCGAGCTGCCAGCGTCTTGGTGAGCTGCTTCTGCAAGGCTAGTTTCGACTGCAGAGGAGAGAGAACAGACAGCTCTGACGCAGGAGGAATCCCCCTCCCCCCAGGACTCCATCTGGGGGCTTTGGCTGCAGGAAAATAAAACGTGCCTTTGAGGGTTCCAGACCGAAATCCTCTCCCTTCCTGCCCCCAAAGCTCCATTCCAAAGGGCTTTCTCTCCCAGCTGTCTTCCTGCCCTGGGAGGTGAGGGCACTCAGGAGAGATCAGTGCCAGGGCGCTGGGTACTGGGGTGGGGGATCCACCTCCGGGCACTGCCTGCC
>JAJIBD010016427.1:0-27221 GCA_021461705.1 Cryptotis parvus | reverse complement strand
GAGATGTGACAGCAACTCCGTATTTTCAGCTCAGGGAACGAGTCGTGGGAAAGTTAAATAACTTTTAAAAAGAAAGAGAGCGCCCCCTCCCTTCTCCTCTCTCCCTATTCACCGGAGAAGATGTAATTAAGTGAATATGAATTATCAGAGTCCTTTCGTTTACCTTTTGGGGGCCTCAGAGGTATTAATTCAATAATGAGGAATTGCTGGGGACATCTTGATAATTGCAGTTGAGCCCTGAGAGAGGAGCTTCTGTAAAAGGTTTCCCCTTTCTTTCGGGGTGTCTGCCTCTGTTGTACCCCCCCTCCCAGCCTCCTCCCCTTTTCGTAGCAATGGAGGAGTGTCTAGACAGATTTGAATACACAAAAGCTGCCCACCCAGCCTGGGCTCATCTAGTCTTCCTAGTGCAAGCCTGTGAATTTCCCCACTGGTGTGTTTTCTGCAGGGCTGGGGTATGCTATGGATGGGCCCTTTCCGAGGACTCCTAAGCCATCAGCCCAGGTGGAGTCTGGGCTTTCTTGCCCCACATGGCTGTCTAGGAAGTTAGCAGTGATGACAACCCCAGTGTGTGCCTTTGAGAGACGCAGATGTCTTCCCGTTTGGGGGAACATATTCCTTTGGGATCATTTACATTATATTTTAATATAACTCTGTATTGCCCTGGAGTTCATTCTTAATTTCTTCGTCTTGTGTGCAGGGCAGAAACGCAGCCCTAAAAACATTAATACCTTTAGGGGGAGAGGGAGCATTATCTGCTCAGCTGTGGGGTGATGAGCAGGTCACATAAAAATAATCTTTTTGCTCCTGGGAGTTATTTTTTAGGTTCTGGTAGCTGCCACATTTCAGGTAAAGGGCTCTACTAAAGCTGCTTTCTATTAACAATTAGGAAGATGCCTGGTGCTGCAAACCTCCCCGAGCCTAGAGCGATCTTATTTTGGAAACCTAGTTAACTACACCCCCGCCCCAGCCCACCCCCAGAAACGAAGGGACCTGTTAGCTCTGAACTGGAGAAGACTGCAGGGTTCCTGCGCCTGGTTTCTAGCTGTCCAGGCACTGCCATCTACTTGGTGCAAGCAGTTGGTGCCTCTCTGGGCAGCATCCAGCCCTGCACAAAACCCCCACAGATAGCTCTATCCACTGACCCCCACCCCCCCATGTATGTGTGTGTTCGCTAATTATCCTGGGCATTTCTTCCCTCCCTTTCAGCTCTCTCCCCAAACCCCTGAACCCAGCCTAGTGCTGGTAGATGTTCAATGGATATTTCTGTAATAAATGAGCAATCTCGCCGATTCCCTTTTCAAAACAGCTCAGATTTTGCCAGCTCTTGATGCAAACTGAAATAAGCAAAAAATAACTGATAAGCAGCAAAACACTTAGAGGCATTCATCTCTGGGTGGGTCCCGGCCTGGTAAATCACTCCCAAATGCCAGCTTTCACCAGCCTGATTTTACTCTTTCTTTTACAACAGCTTAAGGGAGAAGCATGATTGCCCCCATTTCACAGATCAGGAAACTGAGGTTTAGAGAGGGTTGAAGTGAGCTGCAGGAAGCAAAAGGCAGCACAGACATTTAAATGGCGGTGTGTCGTCCCCCCCCCCCCACCCCACCCCCCATCGATAATCATACCAAGCCACCTTCCTAGAAAGGAGCTAAGCGACTTGGTAATACTCACAGGAAAGGGGTTGCTAGCCTGCTGTATTTCAGCCTACTGAGTTTTAAGTCTGGACTCCTTTTCACCAGCCCATTGGTCCCAGATTAGCTGCTGAGCGACCTGAGACCAAGGGGGGGCCACGGTAGGCAAGGGCCTCATGGGAAAGAAAGAAACTAGGGGCTCTGTGCTGGGAAGATGCGGGGGCGTGCGGGCGCCAGGAGCTGCGCAGACCCCGGCTCTGTCGCCTTGCAGGTGTGGTTCCAGAACCGGCGGGCCAAGTGGCGCAAGCGGGAGAAGGCTGGTGCTCAGACCCACCCTCCGGGTTTGCCCTTCCCTGGGACCACTGTCGGCCACGCACCCGCTCAGCCCCTACCTGGATGCCAGCCCCTTCCCTCCGCACCACCCGGCGCTCGACTCAGCCTGGACGGCCGCTGCCGCAGCCGCTGCCGCCGCCTTCCCTGAGCCTACCTCCGCCTCCCGGCTCGGCCAGCCTGCCGCCCCAGCGGGCGCCGCTGGGCCTGAGCACTTTCCTCGGAGCCGCCGTCTTCCGGCACCCGGCCTTCATCAGCCCTGCATTCGGCAGGTAACCCGTGGCCTCCGGGAGCCCTGTGTTTGTCTGTCCTCTGTCTGTCTGATTCAACCCTGGGGGGCTGGGATGAGGGAGGAAGCGGCAGACCGGCGCGTCTACACTGCTCTCTTTTGGTTTAACCTGACGCTCAGCCAAGGGAAATGCTCTCAAGTAGCGCCTCCTGAAATGTGGCTCTTCAAGAGACCTGCCTTGGGACAGGGAGAGGGCGGGCAGCAGTTGTGTTCAGGGAAAGCTGGGAAAGTCCCATCTGCCCGGCACCAGTGCTCTCGCGCTAAAGGCGGGCAGAAGCAGGGAAACCTTCAAGTTTGGCGGCAGCCCTCAGCCCTGGACTTTGCTAGCCTGGGGACCGCAGCCCTCCTCCACGCGAGAGGCTGGAGCTCCGAGTCCTCTGGGCACAAAACATTAATTCAGAACTTATTCCTCTTCCCAGACTCCATCTTCCTGTCACTCAAGTGACCTCGCTGCCAACCATACCCCCATATGTGTAACCCCCCCGGCCCCACAGCGGCATGAGACAAGGAAAAAACAGAAACAGTTCATCATATATTATAACTCCCTTTCTTTAGATGAACATCGAATGATGACAGAAAAAAGTCTGTACAATCACACAGACAAAGAAACAAAAGAGGGATGTATGAAGTTGGAAAGTGCAGTGAAAATAAAACTGAATGCAGCGTCAATGATCTCTTGGCGAACAAAGAAATAATAGATTCACCCAACTGCGCAGCCACTTAACAAAAATCAGCTTAGGAAAAAAATCTTTCCCCAAAGACAGGAAGTAAAAGTAGTTTTCAGAACAAACCGACAAAATAAAAAGAGCCAGTGCGCTGATGTGGACTGACTCAGTTTACCTAGTGCAGCCAGGCACACGACGCCCCCTCCAGGCCACACTATTACTTTCTGGAAAGGGAAGTTTAAAGCCCCGTGTCGCTCTCCCTTTCTCTCCCCTCCCGCACCCCCCCCCTCAGACAAGTGGCCGGAGCGGCCGGAAGAGGGGCGTGGTGGGGCGCGGGGAGATCCGGAGTTGGTCCTCCTCGGACGATGTCAGCCCCTGGGGAGGCTGCGGAGAAGCCGCTGGGGGCCCCTGGCAGCGGGTACCCGGCGCGAATGGGACAGAGGCGCTGGGGAAGCCGCAGGCACGAGGTTTCGCTGGGCGTCACCCGCGAGGGCGCAGTGCGGGGACGCCGGGAAGGCCGCGGGGCGCGGGCGGCTCCTTTAGCGGAGGCCGAGAGCGAAGCAACAGGCGGCCCGGTCCCCGCCCCCGTCCCGCGGGCCCCGCTCAGGAGTGCGGGGGGGCAGGGGCTCACCCGGGGCAGCGCGTCCCCTGTCCGTCCCGTCCGTCGTGATCCCCGCACTGAGTCCTCGTGTGGCCTTTCCCCCTTTGTCCGGCCTCGTTCTCCTGACCAGCAGCGACGCCGGGAGCCGGAGCCCGGGTCGGAAATACGCTCCCCTCTAGGGCGAAGGCACCCGAGCGGCGCCACCGGGCCACGGGGCCGCTAAGGCCGTCGCGCACCCCGCGCCGGCCCCTCCGAGCTCGGCCCCCGGGCTTTTCCCTGTCTTCGCTTCCCCTCCATCGGGTCCCTTCTCAAAGCCGCGCCCCCCCACCCCGACTCCCGCTTGTGCCCCGCCAGTGGCAGACCCCAGCCTCGGCCCATTGCGGACGCGCCGTCCTGAGCCGCAGCCGTCCTGCAGGGCAGCAGGGGAGCGCTGCCCGCCGCGCCGCGCCGAGCTGCCCAGGCCGTGACCGCGCTGTTTGCTCTCCCCGCAGGCTCTTTTCCACCATGGCCCCTGACCAGTGCGTCGACCGCGGCCGCGCTCCTGAGACAGCCCACGCCGGCCGTGGAGGGCGCGGTGGCGTCGGGCGCGCTGGCCGACCCGGCCACGGCGGCCGCAGACAGACGCGCTTCTAGCATAGCGGCGCTGAGGCTCAAGGCCAAGGAGCACGCGGCGCAGCTCACGCAGCTCAACATCCTGCCCGGCACCAGCACCGCGCAAGGAGGTGTGCTAAAAGGCTGCCCGCCACCCACGCGCGGGCGCGCCCTGAAAGGTCACCTCACACAGCACCACTCAAGACCAAATGGAAACAGAGGACCAGCACACAACCAAGACGGCACTGAGAGCGCAGCCGCCTCCGCAGCAGCCTGGACGCGGGCAAGGCAGCCGTCGGTGCCAGGAGACTTGGCACCTCCTCGGCGGGCTGTCCACCCGCCCCTGGCCCCGTCCTTGCCCCTGCCCCGTCACTGCCAACCTCGCTCCAACTCGAACGTCCACTCTCCTGCTCTTTTACTGAAAATATCGGAGAGCTTTTCTCCCCAAGACGCCTGGCATTGAAGTGAAACGATTTAAAAAGCCCCATCCGCCCTTCCTCCTGACACCCTAGTTGGCTTTCCTTATTTTTTTTTTAATTTTGAAATAGCATTTTGGCGGTCTAAGTCGATCCTCTCACGTGGGCCCCGGCGTGAAGCCAGGGCAGCAAACGCACGCTCTGTAAGATAGCTGACAGTGCGCTTAAGGGGGCGTCTTGTACTTGTTCTCTTCTTTATCATACACCAACCAAGGTTTTATATCAAACCAAAGGGAAATACTCTGCTAGAATATGGACTGTTGAAGTCACCAAACTGTGATTATTGATTCTGTACATACCATTGTTATTAAAAAAAAGAACAGAGCTTTGTATATTTGAAATGTTATAACGCAATTGCACTCAGCGTGGTATGGTAAAAGTTTGTCCTCCTGTAGATTCTTACTGTGTTGTAGATACGGTAGGGTTCCTAGACAAATATTTATGTACTCAAGCCCTTTATTTAACTTATTAACTGTAGAGGCTTCTGAAACCTTCATGATAAAGGCAATGGTACAGTACTTTTGTGTAATGTGTAATTGTTATCACTTTTCCTTGCTATCTAGTGGAGAAGTGTCACGCTCAAAATAAAAAAAAATATATGTTTAACACAAGGAAGTGTGGATGCTTTATGCAGCCGGTGAGGTGACAGAAGGGAGCCCCAGAGACCAAGAATGGCTTTCCCACCCCAGAACCCCTTGGTCTGTGTAGACGCATTTTCCTGGCAGAGACTCCCAGTTTGATTCTGATCTTTCAAGAGATCCGGGTTTCTCCAAGTTTCAGGATGCCGTCGCGACCCTGGTCACGCGCTTCTCTCTCGCTCCCCCATCTTCTCACCGCGAGAGTTGGGGTTCTGGGCTGCGGAACTGGGGGCTGGGGTGGGTGGGTGGATGGTAGGCATCGCTAAGGACGACGGAGCAGAAATTGGAAGCGAGGGGAGTCTTGGCTGGGAAGGCGCAGGCAGCAGTTCGTGGAAAGTGGCACCTAGCAAGGAAATACGCGCTTTCCGAGGTGACAGGTAACGGGCGCCAGGCGCTGGCTGAGAGAAGGGCTCCTGGGGAGGCTGTGTGTGTGTGTGTGTGAGAGAGAGAGAGAGAGAGAGAGAGAGGAGAGAAGAGAGAGGAGGAGAGAGGGGAGAGACAGAGAGAGAGAGAGGAGAGGAGAGAGAAGAGAGAGGAGAGAGGAAAGAGGGAGAGACAGAGAGAGAGAGAGAGAGAAGAGAAGAGAGGAGAGAGGAGAGAGGGAGAGAGAGAGAGAGAGAGAGAGAGAGAGAGGAGAGAAACGAGTTGTGATGGAAATCCAGCGAGAGGTGTCCGAGTAGCTGATCTTAACTGGACAAATGTCATTACATCACTTCCCCAGCCATTGGGCAGTGTATACATTAAAAAATTTTCTAAACGACTCAGGCTTTCGCGCGGAGCCCCAACATTTACTTTCCGGGAACCCCCTGCACCCCTGCCCCGCAGCGGAGCGGGGCTTCCCTCCCCAGGCCTTGGGGTGACCGCTGGGTGTAAGCCCGACCCGCGGGGGCTGGCTCTCGCGACGCTCCCAGGGTGATGGGAAAAGGGAAGAGAAGCTTAATTAGTTTCCAATTTGCAGTAATTAGCGCGCTGGACCTTTGGGGAGATGGGGCAGGGGGTGCGGCGGCGGCGTGACTGCCGCTGCTGGTGAACGGGTGCGGGACGCCGCGTCAGGCCGCGGGAGACCGGCCGGTCACGGCGGGGGCGCGGCGCGTCTCCAGTGGGGGGGCTGGCTCTTGGGCTCTGCGCACACTCTCTGGAGAAGGGGGGGAGCTTCCCTTGGAGGCCAGGGGGCGCAAGTGTACTCCAACCCAGGGGCCGGTGCGGGGTCGGGCAAAGGTCAGCGACAAATGGTGGGGGCGGTGGGCAATCGCTCGCCAGCTGCTGCCAGTAGACCACCGCGCCCCCATCCCTGCCCGATCAGAAATTCCCAGCTCGATGGGAAACTTTGGGGAGCGCGCCAGTGAGGCTTGTGGGGGACAGGGATGCTCACCAGCCCTTAGCCATTGGGTGGGTCGCGGCCATTCTGTTCTGGGCTCAAAACACTGCGCTGGCCAACGAGGGGCCAGGCCTTGGGCGCCAACTACTCTCTGTCCTACCAGGCTTCTGGGGTTGGAGGTCTGGAGGGAACCTGCGCTCCGAACCTCCGAACCTCCCATCTGAGGGTCTAGAACCTCTAGCCTCCAACAGGCCTCTGGGGTGAAGGCCGCTGTTCCTGGGGTGGGCTGGTATCGCTGGAGTTGGAGGAGCATGAGGGAAAAAATTTTTTTTTTTTTTGTTTTTGGTGGTCAATATCAATTTTCCGTCGATTTTGGCTTTTTGTTTAGGTAGGGCGCCCCCTCCCCGCTGCAAGCTGCCAGTTGGACGGTGTACAGAAACAGTACCATTCTTCCCTGTTAATGAACTCTTTTTTAAGTCATTTTTTCTCATTTGACCCTTCCATGGAGCAGAAGCAAATTGCGTGGAAATTACCTCCAAGGATTACATTTATTACTGGCCAATGAGAACCCCGCCTTGTTTCACAAACTCTTAATCCTATGTCATTCTGATGCCGCAAACAAGCCTGGTCCTGGGCCTCCTAGTCTTTTCAACTTTCCCCAGCTGGAGGGACCTCATTCTGCACTTAATATTCCCCATAAATATCACACGCTAAAGACCCCTGACTTCCAGCAAGTCCACATTAAACATGTGACATGTCACGCATGACAAACTCTGAGTATCTTTTCAAAGCAGCATTAAAAGCAAAGAAACCAATTTTCTTCTCCTTCCAAACCTCCCCAAGTGCTGAATGATGGGGATTGGACAGAGCCACTGGAGCGTACTTTAGGGGGATTTTATGAGATTTTCCAGAATGATTTAATCTTATTGTGAGCATTATTAATGAATGGCAACCCAATTTGGCCCCAATATCTGGGAACGCGGTCACAATGCTGGGAGTGTCTGACACCTCTCCCCCACTCCTAAACCTTAAGCAAACCTCTTCCATCATGGAGGAAGATACAGGTCCCAGAGAGCTGAGAGCTCCAGGGAGAGAGCAGGGCTATCCTCTAGCACACATCTGTGCCGCAGGGCCACCCCATAGCACCTAAGAGTGAGCGTGCTCGAAGCTGGTTCCCACCTTCCTCTGCGGAAGGATGAGGGATGGGGCAGGACAACTCGCCTCCCTTTAGGTAGGCACATCAGGGCCCTGCCCCGGCGTGAAGCAAAAAGGCAATTAGTTATTCCAACTTTCAAAAAAGTTACGTCACCACCTTTCGCACACACCTACCCTGCTGGCCTGGCCCCTGGGCAGCCAGTAGGGGCAGATGTCTGCCTTAGGCTTGTGATGAGGACAACAGACTCTTGAAGAGAAGGTGTGGGACCCCAGGACTTGAAACTCAAGACTTCAGTTTGTGACCAGGCTTGGCTCAGCCAGTCCCATTCAGGTCCCCCTTACTGCTGTTCTCTGCCAACTGGTGAAAGGTTGCCTGTTGGTTTTGATTTGTAAAACCAACAGACCAGGAGCTCATACTTGTCCTTTTTATGTAGTTATATGTGGAGATCTTAACTAGAATGGAGAAGGGGGGGTTGACGTTGGAGGAGAGGAAAATTATACGGGGTTAACTCAACTTGCTTTTAGTAGCAAAAATGTGTACGTGAGCATGTGTGTATGTGTATACACAAAAGTGTGTGTGAATGAAGGGGGTTTTAATGGGCCCTAAAATGGTATTTTGGGAGAGTTCCCCGAGCAACTGCATATTTAACTTGATGGTGGTAGCCTGGCTGGGGGCTGGGAGAAGAAAAAGTGCTACCTGAGGGGGAAAAAGCATTTTTTCAAAGGAAAAAAAGTCGTGTTGTCCCTGGACATTATTAACAGTCCAGTTTGAAGTATACATTTTTTCCTTAAAGAAAAGGGAGCGATTACCAGTTATACATTAAGAAATGTCATTCAGTCATTTTTATTCATTCTCCGGAAATCTTCGTAAAAGCCTGAATCATACTTCTACAAGCAGCAATTTTGTTAATCCAGGGGTTATTACTCTGGGCCCTTATTAGGTTCTACACCACTGCCAAGCAATCCTATAACCCCTCTCAAAAGAAGTTTACCTCCCTGTTATAAAACCAGTAGTGGTATTTATACTGTGCAATAATTAGTGTATTACTTGAATCCACTAACACGTTCATTTTATCTCTGCACAAAACCTCTAGTCTGCTTATAGAAAGCTTGTGCCTCCTTTGGTGCTGCTAAAGTGGTGAAAGAGTGAATTGAAGGCTGGTTGCACTTTCTCCTTTTGCCTCGCCTTAATTCCCATCTCTTTTGCTCTCATCCAATTAGCACAGTGTATTAAGCGGTTTATCATCTCATAGTCAGCTATTGAGAGAAACAAGGCGAGCACTTTGCAATAGAACCTGCGCTCCTTTGACACCCTCAGGTACTTACATATTCCACTGCGCTATGAATAATAGAGGAAGAATGGAGCACTAATTCCCTCATCAAAGAATGCCTTGTCTGCTGCTTTGCTCAACAACACCATTCTGATCAAAAGAAAAGCAATAAAGCTTAGCATAACAAAACGAAACCTACTTATTAGCTTAGTGGTTAAATTAATGCAGAGCCGCTGCTATTCAAAAAACCAAGGTTTGAAAACAGCCTCCAACAACCTGATAATGCTGCCTTCGGGATGAAGGAATTTTAATCTGAAATTTGAGGCTGGCTCAGATGAGTTAATCTATTAAACTGCTATAAGGAAGCTCCATAGCAAACCGTTCAATTAAGAAATATTTAGGTGAGCCGAGAAAGAGGGGGAGAAGGGGAGAGAGAGAGAAAAAAAGAGAAAGAGAAGAGAGGGAGAGAGGGGAGGAAGGCGAGAAAGCAGCATGGAGTTTGGGGGTTTGGGACAAGTCAGCTGGAGGAGCCCAGCAAGAACGGGGTTGACACAAGAGAGGGAAATGTTTCGGGGTTTCCCTTATATTTGCATCCCCTGCCTAGTGCTTTAGATGAAAGGTTGAAAAAAAGCGTGTTGAGGTACATGTATGTGTGTATGTGTGTCGGAGGTCAAGGGTGGCAGAAGTGGGTGGTAGGGGCAGTAAACTAATCTCCCTTGGGAAACCCTCTCCCAAGGTTCCTCCCTGTGTTGGGCACTGTTTTCCGCAGGAATGAATATTCTCCCGTCCAGCGTTCTTTGCTCCTTCTAGGGATTGTCAACTTCAGGCTTCCTCTCTATGAAGGAGAGTTGCCAGTGAGCAGTTTCGCACACCACACTGTGGGAGGAGGCTACTTCCTCGGGAGAGGCGCAGTTAGAGGCACAGGGCTGAAAGTTAAGGTTCTTTCTGGGTCCCATTTCCAAACTGGTCAATTAAGTTTAAGCCCAAAGTTTAGTCTGGCCCACTGTCATACATTTAACAACAAAATCAGTCACAAAGTTTAGAGATCAAGAAATGATGGACTATTTGGATTCTTGGCTTCTCTCAAAAACTGGACCATGTGGTCCCAAACAGGTTGGGCCTCTCCTGGCACCGCTGAGAGGCCACTGCCCCTTCAGGGGCTCTCACCACAGTCCCTGTCACTCTATCCGGTGAACTTGGCTTCTTCCACCCAGTCACTTTAAAAGTTTGAGTTGAAAATGCACAACGGGAATTGTGGAGACTTATGGGTGGAACCACAAAAGAAAGCCAAAGAGGGCCAGAATGATAGTACAGCGGGTAGGAAAGTCCTGAGCACAGCCAGGTGTAGTCCCAAAATACCACAAAAAACAAAAGAAAGGCAACGAGTAGCCACTTTTCTAGAGAAAGGTGAGTGTCCCGTGCTCAATCTTACAACAGAGAGCTATTGGATTTCTTGGTTATTTTTTTGGTTCCTGAGTCATACCTGGCAATGCTCAGGGGGCCATGTGTGGTTCCAGATTTAAACCCAGCTCCAAGAAAGGCACACTCTATCCCTGCTGTACTATCTCTCCAGCCACCCCCTTTTGTTTTTTGCTTTTTGGGTCACACCTAATGATGTTCAGGGGTTACTTCTGGCTCTGAACTCAGGAATAACTTCTGGCAGTGCTGGGAGACCACAAAGGATGCCAGGGATTGAACCCAGGTCATTTGCATGCAAGCAAAATGCCAACCAACCACTGTTCTACTGCTCTGACCCTCACCACTAGAGTTCTTAAAGTTGCAGTTTCAATTTTCTATGAAATCCTCTTAACCAAGTTGGAGTTTGGGTCAGTAAGAGACCATCAACTGATTTGGGAGCACTATGCCAAGACATGATGGCTTTCCATAGATTTTTCTGCACAAATGGTTCCTGCTCATGTAGTGATGACAACAGTCTAGCTTCAAACACGGGAATAACAACCAGAGTGCAGTTGTTTGAGTCTCTTGGGAGTTTCTAGACCATCACATTGAAGTTTGAGATGTATTTACCAGAACCACAGTGCAAGAACTCAATGAAAACATGTCTTCTCTTCAGAAAGCAAAATGAAAACTCATAGACAACCATCACGATAACCATTTATGAAAAAAGCAGGTAAAAAATCTCACCAAACCCTGAGCAACTTGGGGATGCCAAGCTGTGACAAGTTGAAGAGCTGGAAGGGCTAAGCCAGTAAGTAATCAATGAACCAATCAAGTCCTAGACCCAAAGTGTTTTTACTTAGAACCTGAGTGTAAGACAGAGGAAAAAGGAGTAAAAGAGTGAGGATGAGTGGGGCCGGAGTGATAGTCCAGCGGGTAGGGCATTTGCCTTGCACACTGCTGACCTGGGTTTGATCCCCGGCATCCCATATGGTCCCCTGAGCACTGCCAGGAGTAATTCCTGAGCGTTGCCGGGTGTGACCCAAAAAAGAAAAAAAAGTGAGGATGAGTGGGGCCGGAGTGATAGTCCAGCGGGTAGGGCATTTGCCTTGCACACTGCTGACCTGGGTTTGATCCCCGCATCCCATATGGTCCCCTGAGCACTGCTACCCAAAAAAAACAACAAAGAGTGAGGCTGAGCAAAGAGAAGGCAAAAGCAGTATACTGGTAGCTCCACAATGTTATCATATGACTTCCCTACGTCCGAGCTGGGAGATTTCATATGAGCTCGGTCTCAGGTGCAAATGCCACTGGACTCTTGGATTAGTCCTCTGGCTGAAGTCTGTGAAGCACATGAGAAACTACATTGCATTTCCTAAAATTCCCCATGTCCACAGAAACTCTCCTGACTGACCTCAGAACTCAGCGAGCTGAGCACCTCTGAGCTAAGTTCTAGCTTCACGCCTGGCTATCCCTCTAGCCACTTCATTTCTGTTGTTGTTTATGTCGTGTGGTGTTCAGGGGGTTACTCCTGGCTCCACTTTCAAGAATTACTCCTGGCTGTGCTCACGGGACCTTATGGGATGCTGGGGATGGATCCAGGTCGGCCGCGTGCAAGGTGAGTAGCGCTTTACCCCCAGTGTTCTTCCGCTCTAGTCCCTCTAGTCCCTAGGCGCATGAGAATGATTCACCACAACTGGTTTCCCTTTAGAGAACTTTATTCTTACGTAAAAAGAGCAAAACATATTTTTCTTTTATAAAACACAAAGATATCTTTAAAAAAATAAAGCATAGCTA
The DNA here is from genome assembly GCA_021461705.1 of Cryptotis parvus. Taxonomy (NCBI): domain Eukaryota; kingdom Metazoa; phylum Chordata; class Mammalia; order Eulipotyphla; family Soricidae; genus Cryptotis; species Cryptotis parvus. The sequence continues at coordinate 15,061 of JAJIBD010016427.1, read as the reverse complement.
TACAAGGAAAATAGATAGTTACTATGACCTTACCAATAATAATAATGTAAGAAAGAACTGCTGTACTGAAATCCACTGGCATCTGGTGAAGAGAGGAATGTTGTGATGAGAAAATCAGGGCCAATGAAACTTCTGGCAATTTTTGCTATGTATTTATGATGAAATAGTATGTATCAAATTATTTAAAATATGCCTTTCTCTTATATTTACTTAGATTTTCCATGTAAGGGGAAAGAAATGGAATGTGAGTGTAAAACACCTGCGTGGTAGTGGTGTGCGTGTGTGTTGGACTCTGAAGCAATTCAATAAACAAGTGAGATCTATTTCATCTATTAATACAGGCTTTCGACATATACCCCAGCGCTGCACATCAGAACAAGCCAGCAAAGTGGACAAAAGGGCCACTCCTGGAGCCAGCAGCCAGAAGCACTAGGGTTCAGACTGGGTTCAATGGCATGTTTTCAAAAAGGCAAAATGTTAGGACTCCCAGCAGGAGTAATGAATCTCTCTTTTTGGAGGTACATCTGCTGAGGCACGGGGCAAAGCCTGGGGTCCTTGTGACCCTGCCCCTTTGGACTTCCCTTTCCTTACTGACCCACCCCAGAAATCCAGTCCCAAGCAGGAAGCAGCAAAAGCACCTCAGGAATACAATGAAGCCTCCAGGCCTCTGTGGTCCTGTGGGGGCCGGAGAAGGTGGCTGCCTGTGTCTTCTCTGAGGCTCATCAGGTTGGACAGGCTTGCAGGGTCCCTCTCCCCATAAACATAGGCTGCAGCCCCCAAGAAAATAAATGCTGGGCTAGGTAGGCCAATTTCTGGGGTTCCCTCAGGCCTTAATAGCACAGTCGGTGAAGAGTTTGCTGAGGTTCACTTGAGTAGCCACTTCGGGATAAGAACTGCTCGGCTGTGTTCTTGAGTTTTTTGTAGTCCTGAAGAACTTTGTTGGTCAGATACTGCTTCTTCAATTTATCTAAAGAGAAATAAAAATAAACGGATTACTAGTCGCTTCTTCAAAGCCCATTCAGTATTCCTCAGGCCTTAGAAGAGGGGGTGTAGTTCCCGGCCTGACGTGCTCCTAATCCGTGGCTGGTGTGGTGGATTTCCAGCTGGGGCCCTGAGGTGCAGAAGCCTGCCAGGCCCCACGCTGACTCAGTGCCCGTGAGGGACTTAGCCACCTAGGAACTGGTGCAAGTGTGGTCTACAGGACGAATATGCTCACAGATACCCCTCTGGGTTGCGTGGCCAAGCCAATGTGTGCAAAGCATGCAAGGATGGACTCGCCAGAAACAGAACTTCGACGAAAGCGAGAGTGCGCGCCTCCCAGCACCAACTCCCCAGATCAGCTCAGCGGGAGTGGGGCTGCTTCTTGTCCCTCTGTCATACAAAAGCTCCTCTGCTGGGAGGGTCAGTGGCAATTAAAGTCCTGTCCACTGGCACAAATCTTTTTTTCCTTGTAGGTCCACACTGTCGCCCCATACCTTTGCACCCCGACCTCCTGGCCTGGATTCTGTGCAGTGAGCCCCCCGTCCCCAGCCTTGTCTTCTATACCCGGGGGCCCCCATGGTCTGGTCTCTATTTTTTTGGGGGGGCATATCTGGTGGTGCTCAGGATTTACTCCCTGGCTCTGAGCTCAGGGATCACTCCTGGAAGGGCTCTGGGGACCATTCAGGGTACTTACTGGATTCAAACTTGGGACCGGCAAATCAAGTGCCCTACCCACTCCAGGCCCCAGCCAGTCTGATTGCTCAAAGAAGGTGGTGATATCCACAGAAGAAAACCCTGCCCACGAGAGTTAAGGTGAGATGTTTTTATTGGGGTCATACCCCGCTGAAGCTCAGGGGTTACTTCTGGCTCTGCCAGCAAGAATCAGTGCTGGAGGGCTCAGGATGCAGCCTGGGTGGGTCGTGAGCACTCTAGCCTTTGTACCATCACTGCGGCTCCAAGGTGAGGTGTTTGATCATCGGAGCTTCCTAGGGTACCTGGTGAGGGGCTTTGAGAGGTGTACTCAAAAAAACAAAAACATTGGGGGTGGGGAACACACCCACATTATAGCTCAGGAACTTGCCACCACCACCAAGCTGAGTTTGCTGACAGGCAAACCGGAGTCAGGAGCCAAAGCCTACATTCTGAGGACAGGCTGTCCGCTCCCCGCATAGATGGGAAGATCCCCAAATGCTGGCCATGCCAAGGGAGATAGTGGGGATGGAGAGAGTTTGCCTAGTGTCCTGAGGGAGTACAGATCCATCACAGAAGTACCCCCTAAACACCCCACCCCAGCAGACACGTGGAAGTCTACATAACAGCTAGAAAATGAAAGCGGGGGCTCAGGATTTTTGTTCCTTAGCCACACGTTCACATTTGTTCTCTGCAACCTTTCCTAAATGACATCACTTGCCTTTCTCAAATAACAGAAAGTTCTGGAGAGACGATTTACATACTCAAAGAGGGTGGAGAAAGAGAGAAGGTGGAGACTGAGAGGGGCCCATCGAAACCCATTCCGGAAGACACTGCAAAAGGTCTAATTATGTGGCTGTGATGCACAACAATGGCCCAACCCTGGGCCGTGCCACCCGGACCCAGGAGAATGACGGACCCGGATGTGGTGCACCCAGGAGGGCACATTTCAAGAGCTGCAGTGCCGGGAGGAAGAAAGAGGGCACAGCTCCTGATGTGTTTGCCCCTCCTCTGCTGATGGGATATTGACTTTTCCCACCGGGTTGGTTAGAAAGGGGACTATTTGCGCCGCCACGCAGCAGCGTTAGAATGACAGCCAGCGTCACTAGGCGCCTTCTTCGTAAATGACAACCGTGACCAACCCGCATATCCCAGGGCTAGTCAATATGGCCAAGGCACTACCCCAGGCCGCCAGTGAGCAATGGCAGAGAAAAGCTCCTACTTGCCCCTCCCCTCACCCATGGAATCGATAGCGCAGGGACGCTTGCTCTTTCCAGGAACAACCACACAGAGCCATCCCCGGGGCCAGCCCTTCTTGGTGGTCCCCTCTCCTTTGGCCCCAAGGCCCCCATGTGAGGCTGTGCATGACACCCTTACCTTGCTTCCTCGGCTGCATCAATCGTTTCGAACTCAAGGGGGAAAAGCTGGGGTTGAAGGGTGGGGGAGCCAGTACCCCCGTCCCTTCCTGCAGCTGCAGGTGCTAGAGTCCAGGTCCCACGGATTCTCACAGGCCGCAGCAGAGGGAGAGAAGATTCACAGCCAGCTCGGCCGAGTGCCACTGGCTGTGTTGTTGCTGTCTCAACAACCAACACAAAGACCCAACTTCCTCACGAAGGACGGAAGGAAATGCTCTTCCAGCAGACAAGTGCATCAGCAAAATATACGCTAATGGATGCAAGCGGCACCGAAATCACTCATCTTAGCACACCAGCAAAAGTGCATGTACTTTTCCTGGGAATAACACTGGAGGAACCTGTGTCTCCAGCTTTTTTCCCCCTGACCTCTCTACATGCTGATTCCTTGGGGTCAGATAGCAATTACAAACACGAGCCCGTCCCTGACCAACCCCCTATGAAAACGATTCCGGGAAAGCCAGCCTCCATGTTATTCATGCAATATTTTATCAGACAAGACAAACGGCTAATCAAGAAGTTGGCTTATACAAATGAAGAAGGGAAAACCCTCAAGCCATCTGCATTACAGGTATTTTTCTATACAGCACGAACCAGACTGGCGCCTGCAGGCTAGAGTTGACTTCAGCAGATGTTTGGCTGTTAGGATGACTTGGAAAATGGAATATTTTCTCATCTCAGAAAACCTTCTTGACTTCAGGTATTTTATTTGGTACCAGTGAGCCAACCATCTCTTTTCAGCTCGACTCTTTCTAAGATTCTTTTGGACTTAAAGAAACACAATGAACCAGAAACCAGGAGGCAACGACATTACACATCGCCTACTGGTTATTCGATTGTAATTAAGCCAGCGCAGGCACACAGGCAGCCGCCGCCTCAGTTCTGAATGTCTGTTTCATTTATTTCTGTGCAAAGGTATCAAACAACAGTCAGTTATAATTGATTCTGTCAGGTGTTATACAGTCAGTCATAATTGTCTCTGTGTAGAGGTGTGTCAATTTACTATATCTGAATTAAATATTCTGTCAATTATGGAATCAGGTAATAATTTCAGTCAGCTTTTTAATTGCATACAGTTCTCAGCTCTCCCTCCTTTTCTAATCCGTAGCCTCCTTCACTCAATACAAGAGGAGGCTGCCGTAGGGGCAGAATGCTTCAGGAAGCTCAAGGAATTCTGAAAGAAAAGCGCTCTACGATTGCAAAGCATCCCAACCTACAAGGAGCTGCCAGATCTTCTGGCCCAGTTATCTCTCTCTGGGAACATCCACCAATAGCGAGCCACGGCTGCGCACATCATCTTTCCGATCTCAAGTGACATCCATGTTTCAAAGACAAATACATTTAGGGGTTCCAAATCAAATGACAAGTCTGTAAACATTCTCAATCAAAACAAGGAATACAGAACCATCACCTTCCATTCAATTCTCCCACAGGAAAAGAGAACAACACTCCCAGGGCACAGTGCCAGGCACCCAGAGCATAAGGCATCTGTCCGACTAGCTAATGCCTGGAAGCCCGGTGGCGCCCATTCAATCTGAGATGCTAAAATATTTCTTTCGAACGGATGAAGAGTCTTGCTGTTAGTCCACTACCCAGCTCCATTCTACTTATAAATAATTATCGCTCGGGTTTCTTTTTTCTCTTCTTTTTTTGTTGATACCAAAATACAGCCTTCAAACAGAATAAAATATCCATGGTTTAGCTCAAGTGCTCTACTGGGCTGATCTGACAAGTATTTAGAAGTGTGATTAGAATTCTCTCCACCATTGGTCTGGTTCTTGTTCGACAGACAGACAGAGGCTTGCTGCAGCCTGGGGGTGGGGGATATGACCCTGCGCACAGCAAACAAATGAAGGTGCTGGAGGCCACCCCTGCTCCACCCCCACCCAGGAAGGGCTGGTCAGTGAAGTTTGGGGAAGAGCAAAGGGTGACAGGAAGGGAGGAGAAAGGGCAAACTAATGTGCAGAATACCACACCGAGAGCAAGAAATAGAGGGGAGAATCATGCCCTTTACCATGTTTCAGTGGAGAAAGAGTCACCTTGAAAGAGATCAGAAATTTCCTTTCAACTGAATGAAGTGATTCTATCAGGGTTGGGTTTTGGGTGTTTGTATTTGTCATGTCGGAAGAAAATTGCCCATGCAGCCCCCTTGCTGAGGTTATAAAAAGTACTGGTCAACCACACTGGACAGAATTTGGGGGGGTGCAGAAAGGGGAAAAAACCACATTGTGCAGGATCATTAAGCACTGTTGTATAAATAAAGTTAGAAGATCAAACGAAAAGAGGGGCCTCGGGTTAAATGCTGGAAGACAAGCTTAAATAAAGTTCTAAGAAAAAAGCAAGGCACGCTGTAATTCCAAGAACCTATTACTTCAGACAATTTACTTCAAAAAATAAAATCAGAATGGTAAATGATTACCCAAAAAGCAATCATGTCATCATCACTGAGAGATGGAATAAAATAATTTTTTTGTGAAGTGGCTGAATGAGAGCAACTTAAAGCCACGGAGCCTGTCAGAAGCACATTATTTCTTTTTACACCCCGTTTCCCAATTCATCTCAGTGCTGCTGACTAACCTCGGCTCCCAGCAGGTGGAGCATTTAAAATAAATAGCATTTCCTACAAAACGCGCTCCAACTGCCCCATGACAGACGCTTCCATTCCCGGCCAGCCACTGGATCAGCTTCAGCGGTATCTAACAAGGTGTAAATACAATAACAAGCATGTAATTAAGTGAGCATGATGAAGTTAATGGAGATAATTCATTCCATTTTGGGCTTATGAATATTCTATTAGATGTTATCAGGCAGCTGGAATAGCTGTTAATTTAATCATCATTCAGACCAGCAAAATGTTCTTTGTGCGAGCATAATTGCAGAGAATGAATAATTGATTTGACAATTGTACCAGTGGATTTCAAACAGTTCTGTGCGCTCTCAGAGCAGGAAGGGAGGAGAACTGGAATACTCAAAGCACTGAAGAGGTGGCAGAGAAGCCAGCCTGTAAATTGAACATGATCAGGACACAGATAAAGGACAATTTTTATTTTATCAATGCAACACAATTACATTACTGTGCGCTAGTAATCATTCTGCCCACACTTTAAAAGGGAAATAAATTACTCTTCATGGGAAAGGACAAAAAAGAAATATCAAAACCATTTAGAATCCATTGATATTGGATATTTAATTTTTTGCATTATATTTTATTATAGGAAATATCAAACTGTGTTTGAAATTGTCGGCACATTTAACTCTGTTACCTGCAATCAGGTACACAGATTGTATTTTACACGTATCTCTGTATTACAGAATGTTCTATGAATCACAATGACTTTATTTCAATTTTTTAAAAAGACCTTAATGTTTAAAAGAGCCATCATCATGGTATACAAGAGGACCATACACTTTAACTATCAGAATTCTGTTCTGGATACATTGAGGAAAAAATTTATGCTCTATAGTACATTTAGGGCAGAAAAAGTAGCAACAAAATGTGGACCTTCAACGAGCATTTAATAACATTAAACTAAGTTTTATTACGGATAAACACTACCAAAGGCCTAGAGTTCCGATTTACTATCCCAGTGGAACATGTGCAAATTTTCCCTCAAACACTACTTACTGCAATTTGCAAAAACCCTTCATAACTGTTTGCTATTCCACAAACTTGTCATTTAATCAAAACCAACGGGACGGAGAGCAACAATCAGGGGACTCTGATGGGGACAATAATTGTATTTTTTTAAAATAAAAAATAAAATAAAAATATTTATTTTGGGGGCTTGGAGCCACACCTGGCGGTGCTCAGGATTTATTCCTGGCTCTGAACTCAGGGATCACTCTTGGAGAGCTCAGAGGACAATATGTGGTCCTAGGATCCAACCCAGATGGGCTATGCGTAAGGCAAGCACCCTACATGCTATACTACAACTCTGGTCCAGGAACTAGTTTTAAATACACAGGAAGTCATAAGAAACAGGGAACATTGGAAATATTTTTTAAAGTTTTTAATTTTATTATACCACCATGAGATATACAATTACAAAACTGTTCATGATTAGATTTCAGTCATACAGTGTTCCAGCACCATCCCTCCACCAGTGCCCATTTCCCACCACTGATGTCCCCAGATTCCCTCCCCCATCCCCGACCTGCCTCTATGGCAGGCATTTTGCCTCTTCTCTCTCTCTCTCTCCCTTCTCTTACACACTGTGGCTTATAATACATACATTTAGGGGTTATCATGTATATCCCTTTGCCTACATTCAATGCTCAGTTCTAGTCTGGATATTGGAAATATATATATACATATATATACATATATATATATATTTGGGGTTACATCCAGCAATGCTCAGGGGTTACTCCTGGCTCTGCACTAAGGAATTATTCCTGGCGGTGCTCGGGGGACTATATGGGCTGCTGGGGATCGAACCCAGGTCGACTACATGCAAGGTAAATGCTCTACCCGTTGTGCTATTGCTCCGGCCCTATTGGAAATATTTAATGTCCAGCTGATGTGTGCTGGCAGACAAGAAAGAGGATGATTAGCCAGTCCACCAATGCTCCAGGAGGCCCAGGAGGCTAGAAAGTAGGATCACCCGGGGAGTTAGAAATCAGGCTATCAGCAGTTCCCATCCTCCTATGGCTTCTGCGACAAAGAGCAACAACATGTTTGCTTATTTATTAATTTTTTCTCTATGGCCAGCAGTACTTGGGGACCATGAAGTGCTGGACATTGAACCTGGGCTTCCTACATGCAAAGTATGTGCTCAAGGCTGAGTTCTGTCTAGCACTTCTCCACTGAGGACTAGAACTACAAAATGTCCAGGTCTGTCCAATTTCAATGACCTCACAGCCTCCTAGCACTGAAGAAACATTTCCCACCACTACTATTACTCCTGAAGACTGGTCTTTCAAAGGCTGTGTCAGCAACAATATTCCAAAAGCATACACAGTATATCTATTTTTGTGTGCACGGGCCATATCTGGCGATGCTCTAGGGATCCTCAGGGATCACTCCCAATGCTGCTTGGGAGGTGTTTGTATGGTATGCCGGGGACAGAATCTGGGTAGGTCTTAGACAAGGCAAATATCCTACCTGCTGTACTATAGTCCTGGCCCCTATACTACCTTTATTATTCACAAATTATATATATATATATATATATATATATTTTTTTTTTTTTTTTTTTTGCTTTTTGGGTCACAACCAGCAATGCTCAAGGGTTATTCCTGGCCCTGCACTCAGGAATTACTTCTTCTTTTTTTTTTTTTTGGCTTTTTGGGTCACACCCGGCAATGCTCAGGGGTTTCTCCTGGCTCTGCACTCAGGAATCATTCCTGGCGGTGCTCGGGAACCATATGGGATGCCGGAGGATCGAACCCGGGCCAGCAAGGCCAGTCGCGTGCAAGGCAAACGCCTACCCGCTGGGCTATCGCTCTGGCCCTCAGGAATTACTTCTGGTGGTGCTTTGTGGACCATAATGGGATGCTGGGGAATTGAACCTGGGTGGGCTACGTGCAAAGCAAACACCCTACCGGCTGGATTATCACTCTGGCCCCATACAAATCATTTTCTAATCTTGATTTTTTTTTTTTTTGCTTTTTTGGGTCACACTCAGCATTGCTCAGGGGTTACTCCTGGCTCTGCAGTCAGAATCATTCCTGGTGGTGCTCGGGGGACCTTATGGGCTGCCAGAGATCAAACCCAGGTTGGCGGCATGCAAGGCAAACACCCTACCTGATGTTTAATTATCTTGATCTCTACTTATATTACTTATAAAACATTTGGTCTTGGGCCAGAGAGAGTACAGTAGAAGCAGCAGATAATAGCAGATAGCGCTGAAGCTTGCCTTGCATGCGGCTGACCCAGGTGTGATTCCCTGAGCACTGCCGAGTGCAGAGCCAGTATCATCACTGGTGTGGCCCATCTCCCTCAAAAAAATTCAGACTCGGGCCGGAGCGATAGCCCAGCAGGTAGGGCGTTTGCCTTACACACGGCTGGCCTGTGCCGGCCTGGGTTCGATCCCGGCATCCCATATGGTCCTCCCGAGCACCGCCAGGAGTGATTCCTGAGTGCAGAGCCAGGAGTAACCCCTGAGCATCGCCGGGTGTGACCCAAAAAGCAAAAAAAAAAAAAAAATTCAGACTCATATGCCCTTTGGTGACACACCCCACCCACAGGAGAACTCATTTACTCTGGAAGACTCAACACATATAGGCATGTGATAAGCACGGAACAACACAACCTTGGGTGGGATGGGCCAAAGGGAGGAAAGAGAAACGTTTAGCTATTTAAATTCAGTAAGTGGATTGGCTAAGACCAGGGTTGGGGTGTCACTGTCCAGCAGAGATGCAAGAGGGGGTGCTTTCCTGGATTCTCAGCTTAAGGTAGCTTCTAACGCTCGTTCTTCCTGCATACTGGAGATGGGAGCTCCTATACGCCATGGCTTCAGTCTTTCCTGGGTTCTTGATTTGATGGTGGGCAGCCCACACATTCTGCCAACATGTGCCTCGTGGGTCTCTAGGTATCATGCCCCAGGGCAGTGAGAACTACGTTCTTCACAGAGGGGGAGAAGAAAAACACTGTCCGCTACTCTAAACAGAATAAATTCTGGAAATGGAACAATGCCACAGATGACTATTTCCTCTCAGACTGTTGAACTGAAGCCTCGGGCCTTAGCCATGAGTAAGCCCACAGGTGGTCCCTGGAGTCCTGAGAATGAGGGCGAGAGTGAGTGTGCACTTACACAGAACTCATGACTTGTTACTGAATCTTGGATGCGATGCCACATCCCCTTTTCACTTGGCTCTGCCCACACTGATGGCTCTTACCAAAGAGTAGGGATCATGGGGTGCCATCTCAGAAACTGCCTACCAGTGAGGGATACTTCCCTGGCTAAATGGCAAAACTACACAGAAATACGAATAAATCTATTTTATCAAGTTGATGGGATATGTGTTCTAAAAAAAAGCCCACAGTAAATACTTAAGGGAGGAAAATTTAATGTCTTAAAAATCTTCCCCCCCCCCCTTTTTGGGCCATTCCGGCAATGCTCAGAGGTTACTCCTGGCCCTACACTCAGTAATCACTCCTGGCGGTGCTCGGGGACCATATGGGATGCCAGGGATAGAACCTGGGTTGGCTGTGTGCAAGGCAAATGCTCTTACCACTGTGCTATCACTCTGGTCCAAAAATCTGAGAGAGAGAGAGTAGCAGAGAGAGTTAGTTCAAAGGGCTGAGCTCACTCTTTGCATGTAGGAAACCCAGGTTCTATCCCCAGTACCACATGGTCCCCTGAACACCACTGGGAATGATGCCCAAGCACTGAGCCAGGGTTGGCCTCTAAGTGCTGCTGGGTATATCCCCAAAACAAAGAACCAAAACAAGAATCTGGGGTCAGAGAAATAGCTCAATGGAGCAGAATTCCTTGCTCTGTAAGAATAGGTTTTATTGCTGACATCACATGATGCCCAGAACACTGCCAGGAGCAGGCCCTGAACACCACCAGGTGTAAAAGAACCAAAAAGAACCCTGAGAGAAAGCAGAGAGATGAAGCCAAGACTTCAATTACTTAAATGACCGCCTACCAACAATCTCATTATTTAAAGAAAATATATTAAGGAACATGCTGTACTAGGGACATTTTTCAGCTACACTGGACTTAATATGTCTATGTAGAAAGTGATGTGGTTTTGTATTTCTCATTCATCAGATGCAATCTAAATATTAAGGCAGCCCATCTGCTTAGAGAACTAAACTATTAAGTCAGAAACTAGAGTTTTCAGGGTCAGGATTAGTACCTTTACCTTCTTATATTTGATGAGCAGAAAGGCTGTACTCTCTGTGATGAGTTTTCCATTAGCTAATGCAATGTGATTATTTGTCCCTTGGAAACCTGAAGAACAGGGCACGTTCTGTTCCTGGGGATAACAGCGATACTAAGTATGAGTCTCCACCAGGTTCATCAGAATTGAACATATCCAAAACTCCAAATCTCGATGACCAGGACAGCTGCTGCGAGGGGCCTGGGGCGATAGTAAAATGGGTAAAGCACTTTTCTGGCATGTGGCTGACCCAGGTTTAAACCCTGGCACCCTGTATGGTCTCCTTTGCCTGCTCTAGAGTGATCCCTGAGTGCAAAGCCAGGAATTAAGCCCTGAGCACCACACAGGGTATGGACCAAAACCTAAAGGAAAAAAACAACAACAAGCAGGAAAGCTCTGCATCAGTTTCTTCAGGCTGGGCATCTCTTCCCATCAATTTATGGGGTGGTCCTTAGGGTAACATAACAGGATGCATGCTTTTTAACTTTCTCTATGTTTGCACTGGCAAACATTTTCTTTCAACTTTGAGTACCAAACTCTCCACTGAAGTGCCTCCGTTTCACCATTACGGCCATGGACGACAGGCGGCCAGGTGGCCATTTGCTCAGTGAGTGTTTTGGCCATCTTCAAAAAACAGTAAGCCCTGGGGCCGGAGCGATAGCCTAGCAGTAGGGCATTTGCCTTGCATGCGGCCGGCCCAGCCGACCCAGGTTCGATCCCCGGCATCCCATATGGTCTCCCGAGTAATTCCTGAGTGCAGAGTAATTCCTGAGTGCAGAGCCAGGAGAAATCCCTGAGCATCGCCGGTATGACCCAAAAAAGCAAAACAAACAAACAAACAAACAAAAAAAAACCCCAAAAAACCAAACAGTAAGTGTTGCAGGACTCCTCTAAGGGCCGCTGCATCTGCTCTGAATTGCCGCCTGCAAATCACTTCGAGATAAGGGGTAGTCTAAATGTGGCAGTTTATCTGACCATGTATGCTGTACTAGCTGGTATAAATATTCTTCCATGCTACCACAATCATCGTGGGACTAGCTAGATCTTACCAGCATATTAGCCTGGCCATGTAGGGACCCCTAAGTAATTAGACCAGAGAGGAAATGCTGTTTGCTTCCAAGCAAACAAGCATGGCTCCCTTGATATACTCAAAGGCAACTAAAACACAAAACTACAATGAAGTAGAAGAGACTTGTGAAGGCTTGGAGAAATATTTAACTGGCATTAGTATTAGACTTTGGTACAGAGACATGCCATCTCAGAAACCCCCTTCTCTACCCTATAAAGGCATTTCAAGGCAGATCTTGGCTCAAAACATTAGCATACTAAAGGGCCTAGGTGAGGTGCAGGGAGGGATTACCTAAGGGCATTTGGCCCCCCTGCTTTCCATAACAGTGGGAGGAAGGTCTGAGTTGCAGGGGTATAAAACTCAGCCTGTTTCCTCTCTTGCTTCTTCTTTTTGGGATCTCTCTTTGTGAGCGCTCACCCTTCTTGGAAGTCTTGTCTTCTCCTTTTACAAGGCCTTTACACGTGGTGGTCGCCATCTTGGCCTACACGTGGCTGGGGTTCTAGCCTGGAATCCTAAGCACCGGGCTTTTCCTTTTGCTGATTTGTATGCCTGAACCTGTGATAAGTAAAAAGCCTTTAAAACTGCATCGGATTCCTGAGTTTTCATCCATTCCTCGCCGGCTTCAGAGGTAGAAGGGAACTCGCTTCCCGGCACTGTTGGGGACCCCTGCGGCGTGCCCCGACAAGTAAGCCTTAAGAAAACCTTCAGTGTTTTGACAGTGACTGTTGCAAATTTTTGTTAACTTCTACAGGAGAATTGAAACTCCATTCAACTTTACTGAGAACTTCACTTAGGCCACATGGTCTTTGTAAGAACATCTGGATTTTCCTATCAGAAAATGTTACTTTTCTGATGAACCCTCATCCACTGCTGGTGGGAATGTTGCCTGATACAACCCCGGAGGAAAACAGTATGGAGAGTTCTCAGTAAACTTAGAATTGAACTGCCCTGACCCAGCAGTTTCACTTTCTGGGCATCTACCTACCCCCAGGTCATAAGTATACTCTCTCAAAAGAATATCTCTGCTAAGATATGGTATCAACTAGGTGTAATGGCAGATGAATGGACAATGGAATATCGTGCAGCTGCAAAGGATGATGAAATCATGCAATTTGCTGCAGTGAGGTTGGAACTGGAAGATACCACGTGGAGTGAAGTAAGCCCAAAGAGAGACAAACAGGATGATCCCACTTATCCATGGTATAGAGATTACTGGCTGAGTAAATTTATTGTCTAAAAAGGGGGATGCCTAGACCACCCTTGACTCGCGCGTTTAGAGAGAAGGACAGAGAGAGAAAGAAAAGGTGGGGAAAGAGGGGCTGGAGAGAAGCACAGCGGGAGGGCATTTGCCTTGCATGTGGCCAACATGGGTTCAATCCTCAGCATCCCATACAGTCCCCGAGCACTGCCAGGACTAATGCCTGAGTGCAGAGCCAGGAGTAACTCCTGAGCATCGCGGTGTGACCCAAAAAAGAAAAAAAAAGGTGGGGGAAGAAAAGAACATGAATGAATGGGTAAACAGGAGGCATCAGGGTTTCAGTTTTATAACGGTGATATGGGGTGAGTGGTATAGCTACATATCCCAGAGACTCAACAACACTGAAAATATGAGATCTAAGCTGCAAGCACCGAAATTTTGTAATGTGCCTGTCAAATTGACAAGGGGGGAGGTGGAGAGGAACTATGGGAACACTGTTGGTGGGACTGCTTTTACAATATTATATCTCTGGGGCTGGAGTGACAGTACAGCGGGGAGGGCATTTGCCTTGCACGGGCCAACCTGGGTTTGATCCTCGGGTCCCTCGAGGCATCACTTAGGAATAAATTCCTGAGGGCAGAGCCAGGAGTAACCCCTGAGTATCGCTTGGATGTGACCTAAAAAGCCAAAAAAATTATTATTATTATTTTTTTGTTTTGGGTCACACCCGCAATGCTCAGGGCCCTGGTTTCTGCCCTCAGGAATGACTCCCTGGCGGTGCTCGGGGACTATATGGGATGACAGAGATCGAACCCATGCTGGCACAGACCAGCTGCATGCAAATGGCCTTACCCGCTGGGCTATCGCCTCCGCCCCAAAATTATATCCCTAAAACTCATCAATAACGATAAATCACAGTTCTTTAATTAGATATAAATATCATTAAAAACCAGGGGGCCGGAGCGATAGCCCAGCGGGTAGGGTGTTTGCCTTGCACGCTGCCAGCCCATGCCGGCCCGGGTTCGACCCCGGCATCCCATATGGTCCCCCCGAGCACCGCCAGGAGTTATTCCTGAGTGCAGAGCCAAGAGTAACCCCCTGAGCATTGCCAGGTGTGATCCAAAAAAAAAAAAAAAAAAATATATCATTAAAAAACCAATAACTTCATAAAAGAAAACTGTTCCTTGTTTAGGACAGTTTGTTCCCATAGATCCTCAACATTGGCTGTGGTAGAAAAGGGAAAAAGGGATGTCAGGGCCCGAGCTGGCCTGGGTTCGATCCCGCATCCCATATGGTCCCCCGAGCACCACCAGGAGTAATTCCTGAGTACAGAGCCAGGAGAAACCCCTTGAGCATTGCCGGGTGTGACCCCACCCCAAAAAAAAAAAAGAAAGAAAAGGGATGTCAGGATTAAAATAGCCAAATAGGGGCAAGAGCGATAGCACAGCGGGTAGGGTGTTTGCCTTGCACGCAGCCGACCTGGGTTCAATCCCTGGCATCCCATATGGTCCCCTGAGCACAGCCAGGAATAACCCGGCGCCGCTGGATGTGACCCAAAAAGCAAAAAAAAAAAAAAAAAAAAAAAAAAAAAAGCCAAATAAGGTAAGGCACTGCCTCCCTCTAGACAGTCCTAAAGTTTGGGCTAGAGAAGAGCTGAGAAAGGGACAGCAGCTCTCTGCTCTGTTCTGGGGCCACACCCGGTGATGCTCAAGGGTGACTCCTGGCTGTGCAGTCAGATATTACTCCTGCTGGTGCTTGGGGACCATATGGGATGCCGGGATCAAATCTAGGGCGACCACATGCGGCAAGCGCCCTATCCATTAAATCTGGGTCAGCTAAGCGCAAGCTGTACTATGAATCATTCTGGCCCTGTTCTCA
>JAJIBD010016426.1:0-38982 GCA_021461705.1 Cryptotis parvus | reverse complement strand
AGGTTCTATAGAAGACCTGTGGGTCGCGGGGCCTGTCATCTGTCCTGCTTCCCATAAAGTGTGTGTTGTTGACTGGTGCAGGCTTGGAAATTGGCGTTCTGCATGCAGCAGCTCTCTGCAACTCCATGGGCTCTTGCTTTAAAAGAAAAAGTCTCCCATCTCTCATTCCATCTCTCCACTCTGCTTCATGTGTGGATGGTAATGGTGTCAGACCTCTTCCCACTGGTGGTATTACTCTGGAGCTTGCCTTGTGTCTTGACTGGCCCCACGGGCCACGCTGTGCTGCAGCTGCCCCTGCCCGTGGACTTCCTCTGTGCCCAGAGCCAGCGCGCTCCTGACAAATTAGTTCCAGTCCTAAGGGGGTGTTTGCCCCAAAATCAAGCACTCAGTCCAGACTGCCCTTTTTGGAAGAGGCCAGCATTCAGCAGTAGTAAGGTCGACACCTGCTTTCCCACCTCCCTGCATGCGAGGACCTTGATGTGCCGCGACGACTGGTTATGCTGCCTCAGGGCCCTCCCAACGGTGACGGCAGCGGCGCTCTGTTGCAGATCACGGATACACCACCCTGGCTACGAGTGTGACCTTGCTGAAAGCCTCAGAGGTGGAAGAGATTCTGGACGGCAATGAGGAGAAATATAAGGCTGTGTCCATCAGCACGGAGCCCCCCACCTACCTCAGGTAATACCAGTTACCCGGCCGGCTGGGCCCCCGGGATACGCTCTTTCTCTTTCTCTCCTACAGGCTTGGTGAAATGGACCTGAAATATTTTTCAACATTTTACCTGCTCTACTTAAAAATCTCCTTATCCAGGTTTCTGAGTTTCTTCTCTATCTGTGGAATTTCTTAGAAATGCAAGCCAAGGCCCGAATTCTGGAGCGTTGATAGGAATGCTTTGTATGTGGGACTAATCTGTTAGGAAAATTAGTGGCCCTGAGAAACTGAAAAGAAACCAACATAGATGTACTTGCATAGGCTTAGAACCCTTACACAGTATTTATTGTAACAAACAGGTAAGTAAGCAGGACTGGCTATGTTGTATAAAAGGTCTGCTCATTCAGGTTTATCAGAATCATTTAGATACCCCAGTAGATAGATTGGGAAAAGGGTGACCTATACCAGAAATGGAAAGAACAGACAAACACAGGGTCCAGAGCGATAGTACAGAGGCATGGTGTTTGCTTTGCACACAGCAAACACAGATTCAATCCCCAGCATCCCATAAGGTTTCCCAAGCGCTCCAGGAGTAATTCCTGAGTGCAGAGCCAGGGAGTAAGCCCTGAGCATCACTGGGTGTGGCCCCAGAACCAAGAAAACAAACCAAAAGAAATATAGGGAGCACTCTTTGTCCTCGGGTGTAATTTTTAAAATTCAAAGTGAAAAAACAAACAGCTGGCAACGTGGAGCACTGACAGCGTGCGACAGAGACGGTGCAACTGCAGGGCTGTGCTGGGGTCGCAGCCGCCCTCTGTGAAGCCTCAGTGTCTTTGTTCTTCAGCCCGTTAATCTCGGCCGGGGGGGTTTGTCCTGGAGAAATAATCTAACCTCCCCTCCAAAAAACAAAAACAGCACCAACAATGAAAGCCTTTATTTGTACAGAGGTATCTGTTGTAGCGTGGTGAGAAATCATGGGAAACTGGGAGCCACGAGAACTTCCCCGACTCAGGCCAGGCCAAGGGAGGGAAGAAGTGGCCGCCTGGGAACCTTGGCTTCCTCGGTGGCACCTGCGCACGGAAGAATTCTCCCTGTGTCTCTTCCGTGTCCCTCTGCCATGGCCCCAAATACAGTTCCCGAGTGAAATGTGTAGAATTCCCACGTAACACTCTCAGCTCGCAAAGAACCATGGCATGTATGCGCACAAAAACTCAGGGTGGAGTGTTATTTTTCAGAGTGGTGTGGTTTTGGAAAACGTTTCATCCAGATTCTCTCTCATCTGTGCTCTTGTTTTTATACTACCTCCTCCCCACCCCCAAAAGAAAGAAAGAAAGAAAGAAAAGATGTGGCGGCATCCAGCCTGGCCAGTCGGATGTGTGCTCTGCACATTCTCCCCCAGGGATGGCTAGACTTTCCTGGGGAAGTGGCGGAAGCAAATTGTGTACACATGGATGGGACTTTCAAGTCTGCACATGTCAGCAGGAATCTTTATGGGGGTGGTAAACACTTTCTCGGTGATCCTGTCATGTGAAGAACAGCTGAGGGAACAGTTGCTGTGTAGAGAGTGATGGGGAGACATAGGAAGGGAGACGGGCTCCCCTCACAGGAAGTGCCTTCCACAATGCAGTCAGCCTCACAGGAGGGCTGGCCCTCTGTTCCCCCGTCGCCTCATGCTGACTGAGGCTTGGTGCTCATAGGCAGACCTGGTGGCAGTGGAGGAAGGTCGAGCCACTTGACTCAGCTTCCCAGGTTCTTTGGCCCTGTCTGTGTGCTCACTTCTCTGACGCAGCAGGCTTTGTCCAGAGTGACAGCTACTGCACAGGAGGGCTCGGCAGGGGCAGCCTAGGCCTGGAGCTGGGAGATTGTTCTGAAGAGGAGGTTAGACTCTAGGCCCTGGAGGAGCCTAAGTGCCTATTTTTGGAAAAGCTAAGTGAGAAAACAGGCAATCTAGACCTGTGGTTCCCAAATATAGGCCCAGCCGCACGGTATGGTCCTGGAATTTGTGAGGAATCCATCCTCCTGGGCCCGCCCCTGAGGGAAGTCACTTGATTGAAGAGGGGGTTAGGAATTCACTGCTTCACAGTTGGCTCTATGTGCGGTTTTGGTCAGTACAGAAGCTGTCAGATAAGTTGTGCTGGAACCTGGGCCCTGTAGCCTCTGCTCGTAGCTCTTGCCCAGCTTGGTTCCACATTACCTCTTTTCTGAGGTATCACTTAATGTGAAGCTGGTCTTAAAAGTGCCTTCAGCACCAGTGGAGAGAGGGATACCCCCACCCCCGCGGTGGGATCTGACTGTCGGGAACTCACTACAGCGACACCGCTAAGCTATAGCGGACAGTTGAAGAAGACGTGTAGCTAGATGTTGGGGATATGAGAGTGCCTTGTGCCTGGGACCCCCTCAGTTGCTAACAGGGGAGGCTACTGTCAAAGGTGCTAGGGGTGTGCAAAGCTTAGTGGGAGTTGGGACAACCTTTGTCTCTAGACCCTACACTGGACCCCCTGCAAGAGAGAGCTTCCATCTGTTATTCAGAGAGAGTGAGCCCTTTATAGGACCCGACTGACTTTCATGTCATGGCGCATCCTTTCCTAGAAAGCATTTGTCAGTGCATTGTCTTAACTCTACCTGCCTGGAAGCCAGGAAACCAGAGCCTCGCCCCAGGTAGGCCCATCCTGAAATAAGTCCGAGGGCAGGGGTGATCATACAGGGAGATCTGTGTGAGGCTCTGAGTTTGGTCCCTGGCACCAGGTGACTCCTGGAGCACTGCCAGGTGTGGCCTCTGAGTCCATGTCCCAGGCCTGGAAGCAGTCTGGTCGAATCTCTCCTCATGTCAGTCCTGTGGAGATGTTGGGCCTCCTGTCAGTTTCTCATGAAGCATCCCCCGGGGAGGGACCCTTTATCTGTATCTCAAGCCCCAGCCAAGTGCTAGGTTTGTCCATGCCTCCTCCCTGCTACCCATGTGTTGCAGGACACCTAAAAGCCTCTGCATCCACCCTGGATTGCCTCCTGCAGGTCACTTCATAGATAGGGGGTAGTCTAAATGTGACAGTTTATCTGACCATGTATTCTGTACTGGCTGGTATAAATATTCTCTCATGCTACCACAATCATCGTGGGACTAGCTAGATCTTACCAGCATATTTGCCTGGCCACATTGGATCTCTAAGTAATTAGACCAGAGAGAAATGCTGTTTGCCTCCAAGCAAGCAAGCATAGCTCCCTGATACCTTAAAGGCAACTAAAATACAAAACTACCATGAAGTAGAGGAGACTCTTGTGAAGGCTTGGAGAAATATTTAACTGGCATTAGTATAGTTTTTGGTACAGAGGCATGCCATCTCAGAAACCCCCTTCTCTACCCTATAAAAGGCATTTCCAGGCAGATCTTGGCTCAAAACATTAGCATATAAAAGGGCCTAGGTGGGGCCGGAGCGATAGCCCAGCGGGTAGGGCGTTTGCCTTGCACGCTGCCAGCCTGTGCTGGCCCGGGTTCGATCCCGGTGTCCCATATGGTCCCCGCGCACCGCCAGGAGTAATTCCTGAGTGCAGAGCCAGGAGTAACCCCTGAGCATTGCCGGGTGTGACCCAAAAAAAAAAAAAAAAAAGGGCCTAGGTGAGGTGCTGGAAGAAATTACCTGAGGGCATTTGACCTTCCTACTTCCCATAGTAGTGGGAGGTCTGAGTCGCAGGGGTATAAAACTAAACTACTTTCTCTCTTGCTCTCTCTTTTTTGGACTCTCTTTCTTGGGCTCGCACTCTTCTTGGGAGACTTGTCTTTGTCTCCTCTTTGCAGGGCCTTTACACATGGTGGCCGCCATCTTGGCCTACATGTGGCTGGGGTTCTAGCCAGGAATCCTAAGCACAGGGTTTTTCCTATTGCTGATTTGTGTGCCTGAATCTGTGTTAAGTAAAGCATTTTAAAACTGCATCGGATTCCTGAGTCTTCATTCATTCCCTGCTGGCTTCGGAGGTAGAAGGGAATTCGCTTCCCGGCACTGTTGGGGACCCCGGTGGCATCCCCGACACCCATGTTCTTCCTGCAGTGTCCCCTGCAAGGAAACTCGACTCAGTGTCAAAGGGATGTGGTCTAGCCCAGCCAGATCTCTGAAGCCAGGCAGCGCTTTTCTCTTGCCTTATGACTCAGACACTGGATTGGGGCCCCCTTAACCCCCTTTCCTGGTCTCAGTGCCTCTTGGAGGTGCTAGGATGCCAGGGGAATAGACGCCTGCAGAGATGGGTGCTCAGGAGTGTGGAGCCCTGCAGGGCCCAGTGGGCATCCAGTGAGCGTGACACCTGGGGGCAGTGTTGGGCTGCTAGACTGATGCAGTCGTGTCCCATGTCTTCCAGGGAGCAGAAGGCCAAGAGGAACAGCCAGTGGGTGCCCACCCTGCCCAACAGCTCCCACCATCTGGACGCCGTGCCGTGTTCCACAACCATTAACAGGAACCGCATGGGCCGGGACAAGAAGAGGACCTTCCCTCTCTGGTGAGTGGCGCCCCTGCCCTCAGTCCCCTAATTCCTGGGTGTTAGTCCCTTCTTCCCCAGGAAACTGCTTCCACCTTCTGCCTCCCGGAAGCTGTGCCACTGTGCCCAGCGCCTGCTCTTCTAAACTGTCTTGCCATTCTCTCATTTCTCTCAAATTCCTCTCAGCATTTCTGATGGGTTTCCTGGTGGTGCCCTTCTTAGCCTTTTCCCTGCCAATTTTTAATGCCATCCGCTTCAACTTCTGTAATGTTATTCTCTTGTGGCTGTTGGCACATGTCACCACAAACTGGGTGGCTTTTGTATTCTCTTTTTGTTTTTTTCGTTTTACTTTTTTGGGCCATACCCAGCTCTGCACTCAGGGATTACTCCTGGCAGGCTCAAGGTCTATATGGAGGCTGGGGATCAAGCCCAGGCTGGCCATGTGCAAGGCAAATACTCTACCCTCTGTACTATTGGTCTGGCCCCAAACGTTACACTCTAACAGTACTAGAAGTCTGTAGTTTTTCTTTGGGCCACAGGTTTTAACCAGGCCATACTCTTTCTAGGGTTTTCAAGGGCTTCTAACACTTCCTGCTTATGTTTACTGTGGGTGTTCCTCACCTTGAGGCTGTGTCACTCTAGTCTGCCTTTGTGGTCACAGTGGGTTTCTCCTTTGTATGTGCAATTTCACTATTTTTCTCTCTCTCATCCTCTATTTTTTTTTGCATTTTTTTGGGGGGTCACACCCGGCAATGCTCAGGGGTTTCTCCTGGCTCAGTACTCAGGAATTACTCCTGGCGGTGCTCGGGGGACCATATGGGATGCCGGGATTGAACCCTGGCTGGCATGAGCCAGCTGTGTGCAAGGCAAACGCCCTACCCGCTGGACTATTGCTCCGGCCCCTCTCTCTCATCTTCTAAACATGATTACTTTTGTTTTGTTTTGGGGTTACACCTGGCAGTGCTCAGGGCTTACACCTGCCTCTGCTGAGGGATCACTTCTAGCTTTTGTTTTGTTTGGGGTTGCACCCGGCAGTGCTCAGGCATATTTCTGGCTCAGTTCAGGGATCACTTCTAGCAGTGCTTAGGGGCTCATGTGGTCCTGGGGATTGAACCCTGGGTGACTGTATGCAAGGTAAGATTATTCTATCTATGTCTTTGGCCCTGAAATTCCCCCAATTTAATCATATTTGCAGAGGGGTTTTTTGGGGTGTCCATAAAAGCTAATGGTCACAGGTTCCAAGAATTCGGGTATAGATGTATTTTGGGGACTTTTTCTGGTTATCACCTTGTGTCACTCTGATCTCGCCTTGACCCTCAGCCTCATGCCTAACGGCTCTCTGTTAGATGCTTCCTGCAGGCTTGGCCGTCCCAGGACCCAGGTAGCCTATCTGTGCCGGTGCTCTGACCACTGTCGTGGCTGATTTCCTTCTCCTCATACTGCAGAGTCTTAGCACGTTCCTGTTTGCTCTCCCCTGTGTATGTGTCTGTGGCAGCTCTGCCCCTGTGGCCTGGAGACCCCAGCTGGCCAGGGTTCTGCTGACTTTGCCATTCATTCATTGGAAGGTCCTCTGTAGGATTTGGACTTTCCCTTCCAACCAGGTTTGATCTGGAGTCAGTCACGAGTGCTACAAAAGAATCCCTGAGCACAGGGGCCCACAGTGTCCCTTTGCTGACTTTGTTGCCACTTTGCTTCCAGCTTTGATGACCATGACCCAGCTGTGATCCATGAGAACGCATCCCAGCCTGAGGTGCTGGTCCCCATCCGCCTGGATATGGAGATTGATGGGCAGAAGCTGCGGGATGCCTTTACCTGGAATATGAATGGTATGTAGGCCTTTGGCGTCTGCCTCTGTGTTAGCATCCCTTTGCCATCGGTCGGATGCCTGAATCTGAAAATGACATGCAGAGCATCGTGGCATAGATTTTGAGACTCGGTTCTCAGTCCAGCTCTGCTTTTGCCACTGTTTGCTGTATATTGGGCATGAGGGCCTCAGGCTCCTCCATGGTTGAGTGTGGGAAGCTCGTGTGATATGGGATATGCTGGCACCTGATACACTTAAACTGCTCAGCCGCCTGCCCTTCTCGCACACCCACCCTGTTGCCCTGTCCTCCGCCTTTTTTTCCTCGGCTCAGTGTCTGTTCAAACATAGCCTCTGCATGCAGAGCAGGCCCTCAGCCTTCTGAACTCTCTCTTTACATCTTTTTTTTTTTTTTTTTGCATTTTGGGTCACACCCAGTGATGCTCAGGGGTTACTCCTGGCTCTTCGATCAGGAATTACTACTGGCGGAGCTTGGGGGACCATATGGGATGCCGGGATTGAACCTGGGTCTACCGCATGCAAGGCAGACCCTCTACCCATTGTGCTATCGCTCTGGCCCTGCAGCATTTTTATTTATTTTTTATTATTATTATTATTTTTTTGCTTTTTTGGGCCACACCCGGCCATGCTCAGGGGTTACTCCTGGCTCTGCACTCAGAAATTACTCCTGGCGGTGCTTGGGGGACCATATGGGATGCCGGGATTGAATCCAGGCCAGCCGGCACAGGCCGGCCACGTGCAAGGCAAACGTCCTACCCGCTGGGCTATCGCTCCGACCCATCTTTTTTTTTTTTTTTTTTTTTTTTTTTGCTTTTTTGGGTCACACCCAGCAATGCGCAGGGGTTTCTCCTGGCTCTGCACTCAGGAATTACTCCTAGCCGTGCTCAGGGGACTACATGGGATGCCGGGATCGAACCCGGGCCAGCATGGGCCGGCCGTGTGCAAGGCAAACACCCTACCCGCTGGGCTATCGCTCCCGCCCCAGGACCCATCATTTTTAAACAGATAAGTTAAAATCACCAGAATCTCACCATTCTAAGAACATTTTTAGTTTTTTGAATTTTTTCTTGTTAAGTGACACATTATAATTACTGCGTGTGCATGATTGGTCTCTAAGTTTCTTTGGTTTCTTTGGTTTTCATAATTGGTGCAGAATTGTCAGCTTCCTTGAAGTACCTTAGTTTACTGAATCTCTTAAGGTTTCTGTGACAGATAGCATGTTGGCTTGTGTGACTCTTCACAGAGGGGATTTCCTTAGGGAGCAATATATAGGATTGTTGACACCATCTTGTGTCTTTCTCGAGCTTTTCAAAGGATTAGGCTGCTTTGCCAGAAGCTGAGTTTAAGGGCTTCTATATTCAACTCTGAGAACCAGGCCTGAGAGCCGGGTTGTTTATCACTATCACTATCTTCCCGTTAATCATATATTTGCTAGAGCGGGCACCAGTAACATCTCCGTATGTCCCGTCTCATGCTAGTAGAACCCAAAGGCATCCGCCTACTCCCTGAACATAAGGAGCCTCAAACAATTATATTAGGTCACGGGAATGACCCAATATAAATGTTACTGGTATTTGGCATATCAAATACTACACGAGCAGCTTGCCAGGCTTGCCGTGTGGGTGGCATACTGTTGTAGTCACCTCTAAATAAAGCATTTATTGATAAACCGTGGCCGCGAGCCGGGCTGTGATAGTCTGGTCTGCTGGGTGGAGTTGTGCCTTCCGGGCGCCTCACGAGCAGCTGGGCACAGGGAGAGCAGGTAGTAGCTCTGCCCCATGCTCTGGTTCAGCATACCTGGGCGGATTGAAAAAAACTGCTGCAGGGTGACTGTCGATGATCCGGGCTGTGATAGTCTGGTCTGCTGGGTGGAGTTGTGACAAGAGGGAAACCGGATGTGGAAAATGGCGGGCCCCATGAGTAGGGGAGGGTGGTCTGGCTTGTTGTGAGGCTCAGCTGGGGTGGCAGGCCAGGGGCTAGAACAGTACCAGGACAGAAGTTCTCTTCTACCTCCGAGGCCACCGGGAACAGATGAAAACTCACGAGGGTTGTTTATATTTAGGACTTACTGGGTAGTTGACAGAAGGGTAGTAGATGACATTTTTAGTGGAGCTGTGGGTAAGGGAAGTTACCGGAACTGTAAGAATGTTGAGAGGGGCCTCAGAGAGATAGTATGGCTGGTAAGGCTCTTGCCTTGCTTGTGACTGACCTGAGTTTAATTCCTGGCACCCATATGGTCCTCCAGCTCTGCTAGGAGTGATTCCTTAGTGCAGAGCCAGGAGTAAGCCCTGAGTACCGCCAGATAAGGTTAAGGCTCTCTCTCTCTCTCTCTCTCTCTCTCTCTCTCTCTCTCCTCCTCTCTCTTCTCTCTGCCCTCCCTCTCTCTTGTGAAAAGTGTTAGGTGCAGTGGACATGACCCTAGCATGGGGCGGCTCTCTTTCTCTCTTTTTTTTTTTTTTTTGCTTTTTGGGTCACACCCGCGATGCTCAGGGGTTACTCCTGGCTCTTCGCTCAGGAATTACTCCTGGCGGTGCTCGGGGACCATATGGGATGCCGGGATCGAACCCAGGCCGGCACAGGCCGGCTGCGTGCAAGGCAAACGCCCTACCCGCTGGGCTATCGCTCGGCGGGCCTCTCTTTCTCTCTTTCTCTCTCTCTCTCTCTCTCTCTCTCTCTCTCTCTCTCTCTCTCTCTCTCTCTCTGTCTCTCTCTTGTGGAAAGTGTTAGGTGCAGTGGATATGACCTAGCATGGGGCGGCTCTCTCTCTCTCTCTCTCTCTCTCTCTCTCTCTCTCTCTCTCTCTCTCTCTCTCTCTCGTGGAAAGTGTTAGGTGCAGTGGACATGACCTAGCATGGGGCGGCTCTCTTTCTCTTTCTCTCTCTCTGTCTCTCTCTCCTCTCTCTCGTGGAAAGTGTTAGGTGCAGTGGACATGACCTGGCATGGGGCGGCTCACAGGATATCAGCCTGCTGCCAGCAGTGCGGGAAAACACCTACTGAATTGCTCCCCACCGTCTCAGTTGGCTACTGTCTCATTACTTATTTGGCCTTCGCTTCCATTTCAACTCTTTGAGGTCAAGGACTTTGGTTTTTGCTATTATCCTCCCTCTCTTCCTCCATCCCTCCCTGTTTTGGTCATACCTGGCAGTATTTTAGGCTTACTCCTGGGACTTGGGACCATATGGGATGTCAGGGATTGAATCTAGGTCGACCACATGCAAGGCAAGGTCCTGACCACCCTACTGTCTCTCCAGCCCCCCATATAGTTACTTTATTTTTTTTTTTAGGAGGGCATACCCAGCTGTGCTAGGGCTTAATCATGTGGGATACTTGAATTAAACCGGGGTAGCCACATGCAAGGCAGTACCCTACGCACTGTACTATCTTTCCAACCCCAGTTACTTTTGTTTGTTTTGGTTGGTTGTTGGTTTTGGGGTCTCCCAGAGGTACTTAGGATTTTCTCCTGGTTCTGGGCTCAGGGATCACTCCTGGAGGGCTTGGAGATCTATATGAAGGCACCAGGGGATTGAACCCAGTTGGTTTTGTGCAAGGTAAATGTCCTACCCACTGTACTATCTCTCTGGCCCACCCCACTTAGTTTTCTTAGAGTACTCATACAACCTGGCTCATCATAGGAATTGGTTCAAATTGAGTACATGTATTCTCAGTGCCATTTCTTTCTCAAGCAAAACTGAACCTACTCATCAAAACATAATCAAGAAAACAGATAACTAACCGTGTCATATTTGATATGCCAAAAACCAGTAACAATTATAGACCTCATTCCCATGACCTGAAGGAATGGTTTGAGGCTCTTCATGTTCCTGGAGCGAGCAAATAGGTGCCCGCTTGAGCAAATCGATGAACAATGGGAAGACTAGTGATACAAGTGATACAAGTTTTATTTATACACACACACACACACACTCTATATATATACATATATACACGTATGTATATGTGTACATATATACATGTGTATATTTGTATAACTTGTATCATATAACACACACACTATATATACATATATGTACATATAAGTGCAGAGCCTCAAGAGTAGCCCCTGAGCATTGCCAGGTTTGACCCAAAATGCAAATTAGTTGATTAAAAATAAAAATATAGGGCCGGAGCGATAGTCCAGCGGGTAGGGTGTTTGCCTTGCACGCGGCCCACCTGGGTTCAATCCCTGGCATCCCATATGGTCCTCTGAGCAGCACCAGGAGTAATTCCTGAGTGCAGAACCAGGAGTAACCCCTGAGCATTGCCAGGTGTGACCCAAAAAGGAAAAAAAATAAAAAAAAAAATAGGGGCCTGAGTGATAGCCCAGCGGATAGTGCATTTGCCTTGCACACGGCTGACCCAGGTTCAATTCCCAGGCATCCCATATGGTCCCCTGAGCACCGTCAGGAGTAATTCCTGAGTGCAGATCCAGGAATAACCCCTGAGCATCGCCAGGTATGACCCAAAAAAAGCAAAAATAAATAAAATTAAAAAAAAAAACAATAAAGTGGTCGGGCACCAGAGTGCAGCTGTTAGGGCTTTTTGGAAAAGGCGCGGGTTCTATCCCTGGCACCCATTCTGATTTCCTGAGCATGCCAGGAATAATCCCTGTGTGCAGAGCCAGGATAAGCCCTGTGCATGACTGGGTGTGGCCCCAAAACAAACAATAAATAGTAAGGGACTGACTTGAGGTTGCTCCAATAGAAATCGGTCTAAGACAACCCAAAGGAGTGCAAGGCTGGCAAATAATCAGAAAGGCAAAGGAGAGCTGAGTGTTCGCTGCTTAGTCAGGAACTTTCTGCTGTGGGGCTGAACATGACACCATTGTTTGTGCGTGCGTGCGCGCGTGCGTGTAGATTTGTTCCTTTTTTTCTTTTTTATTTTCTTTTTTGGGACACACCCTGCGATACTCCAGGGATACTCCTGACTCTGCATTCAGGAATTACTCCTGGCGGTGCCCAGGGGACTATATAGGATGCTGGGGATCGAACTCAGGTCAGCCGCATTTAAGGCAATTGCCCTCCCTGCTGAACTATTGCTCCAACCCCTTGTTTCCCTTTTATTGATATTTTGATCTATTTTAAATTCTTTGAACTTCGTTGCACTTAGCTGAAAAGCAAGTTATTAGCACAATTTAGCGATTAAATAAGGTTATATATATGGAAACAATAAAAGTAGTGTCAAAATGTGTGGCATGGCAGAGCCTGGCAAGCTACCCATGTCGTATTTGATATGCCAAAAACTGGTAACAATTATAGACTTCATTACCATCACCTGAGTGAATGGTTTGAGACTCCCTTGGGTGGGCTACACTAGCACGCGACAGGACTTATGGAGACCTTACTGGTGCCCGCTTGAGCAAATCGATGAACAACAGGAAGACAAGTGATACAAGTGATGTATATGTGTACACAACAGTGTCAGAACAGAAGTTCTCTTACCTTCGAGGCTGCTGGGGAAACGGATGAAAACTCACAAGTCCCGCGCAGTTTCGAAGGCTTTTAAGGGTACAACAAGCTCTATCATCACAATCCAGTATAATAGAAAACCTCTAGCTCTGGTCAGAACTTAGACCATACATGAGGGCCCAATTCTCCTACCAAAGAGGATCCCACCAGAGTTTCACCAAAGTGGATCCTACCAGAGAGAGTCCCACCAACGTGGATCCTACCAGAAAGGGTCCCACCTCAAGTCAGTCCCTTTATATACACAAAAGTAATTCTAACTTCAGGGAGGGTCCTGTCAACAAAGATCAACTAAACAGCTTCTAGATAGTAGAAGAGTGTAGAAGGGGGTACCACACCCTACTACAGGTCTAAACAAATGATTATGCCAAGGACTAATCCCTACATAGGAGATTATCTCTTATGTAAAACACTGGAGAGAGGGGGGTGCTGGTAGAAAGTAATACATCTTAATTTCATGGGCTTTATGTAATCTAGATGGTACCCACAAGGTCCTTCTTATTTATTATCTGCAGCAGGTGATTCTGAGTATCTTGTTCTCCATATACTGAAAGGGTCAACCTCACCTGCGTGAGGGCAAACTAGTATGATCCATCCTATAATCTTAAAGATAGTTTCAATGTAGCCAGGGTGGTAGTCTCCTGGTAAGTTCTAACTGTCCCATGCTGGGTCCAGTGGGTATAAAGAGGAGCTGTGCCCAATCTAAATAACATAGAATTCTTAGTAGGTATATAATAAGTCAGAAGTTCAAGATATACTTCAAGATATATAATAATATATATTCAAGATATACTTTAAGATATATAATAATAAGTCAGAAGTTATTATATATAATAATAATTCAGAGTCAAGGTGACTTATGTAACTGCCACACCCTCCATCAGTGTTTACACAGGAGAGATCTCATTATATGAACCCTGGCTTAAGAACATGTAAATAGATTAAACTGTGAGTGGATAGATAACATAGATTAAACAGCAGAGCTCCCAGACTAGGCCTGTCATTCAACACACACACACACACACACACACACACACACACATATATCACTTGTATCACTTGTCTTCCTGTTGTTCATTGATTTGCTCAAGTGGGCACCAGTAACATCTCCATACATATTGTCACATGCTAGTGTAGCCCAATGGCATCTGCTGACTCCAGGAATACAAAGAGCCTCAAACCATTCCTTCAGGTCATGGGAATGAGGTCTATAATTGTTACTGGCTTTTGGCATATCAAATTTGATATTTGATATTGATTTTATATGCCACATGTATATGAGTATGTAAGTATACGTTGCATACATATATGTATACATATACATACATACATATATAGGTATATATACTCTTTCCAAGGTGGATTTAAGGCAACTTAAATAAGAATATTTGCTACAAAAGAAAAAGGGTGATCAGAAAAACTGTTTAAGAGGAAAAAAAGAGGGCCGGAACAATAACCCAGCGGATAGGACGCTTTGCCTTGCACGTGGCCGGCCCGGTTTGATCCCCGGGATCCCATATGGTCCCCCGAGCACCGCCAGGAGTGATTCCTGAGTGCAGAGCCAGGAGAAACCCCTGAGCATTGCCGGGTGTGACGCAAAAAGCAAAAAAGAAGCAAAAGAGGAAAATGAAAGTAGGAGATGATTGAAGAAAGTGCTTGGTTCATATTGCCAGTGCAGCAGGCTCCCTCCAGGCCTGACTCTCAGCAATTTAGAACGTGAGGCACACAGGATTGGGTCTGGAGTTCTTGGTGTGGTCAAGAAGAAGGAGAATGACACAAAATAATAAGGTGTTGATCTTCCCAAAAGACAGAGCAGTTTGTTTGCTAGGGCCACACCTGGTAGTGTGTACTTGGGAGACTCTAGGGTGGACGATCTATTTCCGCCTCCCACTCTGCAAAGCATATACTTTAGCCCTTTGAACCTCCCCAGCTCAAGATAGAGCAGGGTTTCTGCTGGAAATCTTACTTGCCAGCAGAGCAGAGCTGGAAAATATCAAAAGCAAAACTGACAGAACTAAAAGATTCACCAAGTCACAATTATATAGAGGCTTTGACATCCCTTTCTCAACTACAGATAGAATAACTAGCAAGACTATATAGGAAACCAACATGACCATCCACCAGTAGCATCTCATTGTCATTTATAGAACATTTCACTCAAAACTGCTGTCTGTACATTCTTGTCTTATGGGGGAGGGTGTTGGGGTGGAGAGTGGGCACACCAGCAGTGCTCAGGGGTTATTCCTGGCTGTACACTCAGGGATTACTCCTGGCGGGCTCAGGGGACCATATGGAGTACAAGAAATCTAACCTGGGTCAGCTGCATACCAGACAAACACCCTATCCGCTGAACTATTGCCTAGGTCCCAGACTGCACATTCTTTGAGTGCCAGTGGAATGTGTACCATATCAACCATACCATGGGTCATATAGCAAATCTCACCAAATTTAAAAGATTAAGTGTTCTCTAAAATGAAAATACAAATTAGATAACCTATAAATAAATAACTTACAGCTTAAAATAGTAAATCAGAAGGGAAATTTTATTTTAGTTTTTGCAATGCTCAGGGGTTTCTCCTGGCTCTGCACTCAGGAATTACTTCTGGCAGTGCTCGGGGACCATATGAGATGCCGGAGATCGAACCCGGACTGGCACGGGCCGGCCGCGTGTGCAAGGCAAACGTCCTACCTGCTGGACTATCTCTCCGGCCCCAGAAGGGAAATTTTATTTTATTTTATTTTATTTTTTCTTTTTTGGGTCACACCTGGCAATGCTCAGGGGATTCTCCTGGCTCTGCACTCAGGAACCACTCCTGGCGGTGCTGGGGGACCATATGGGATGCCGGGATCGAACCCGGGCCGGCATGGGCCGGCTGTGTGCAAGGCAAATGCCCTACCCACTGGGCTATCGCCCGGCCCCAGAAGGGAAATTTTAAAATATAGATGGACTCAGGGTTGGTGCAGTGGTGCAATGAGTAGGGAAACCATCCTGGTTCATCCCCTGCCAACACGCAGAGTTCCCTGAGACTCACCAGTAATGATCCCTGAGTGCAGAGCCAGGAGTAAGACCTGAACACTGCTTTTTTTTTTTTTTTTTTTGGGTCACACCCGGCGATGCTCAGAGGTTACTCCTGGCTCTGTACTCAGGAATTACTCCTGGCGATGCTCGGGGACCATATGGGATGCCGGGGATCGAACCCAGGCCGGCACAGGCCGGCCGCGTGCAAGGCAAACGCCCTACCCGCTGTGCTATCGCTCTGGCCCCGAACACTGCTTTTTTTTGGTGTGGCCCAAAAAGCAATAAAATAAAATATAGATGGACCTAAATGAAAATGCACTAGTATAGCAGGTAGATCATTTGCCTTGCACATGGCTGACCCGAGTTCAATCTTCAGCATCCACTATGGTTGCCTGAGTACTTCCAGGAGTAATTCCTTAATGCAGAGCCAGGAGTAATCCCTGAGCATTGCCAGGTGTGACCCAAAAACTAAAAAAAAAAAAAAGTCCTACACCAAAATGTGTGTAATACAGACAACATAGTTCTGACAGGTTAATTTATATCACTAATATATTGCTAAAGAAAAGTTCCAGATGAATAATAAAACTCCTATCTTGGGAACCAAGAAAGAAGACCGAAATAAATCAGAGCAAGCAGGAGACAGTATATGTAATGAAAAGAATAGAAATAGAATTGTAAATCTGCAATAGAGTAATTAGTGAAGCATAGTACTTTGGAAAGATCAGGGGTTTGGGACATAGCTCACTGGTAGCATTCATGCCTTACCTATGCGAGGCCCTAGAATTAGTGACACCAGAAAAAAAAATGAAAACAATCAGCAAAATTGACAAGCAAGACTGACAAGAGAAAAACAAAAATTTCCAAATCCAGCAATAAAATGAGCTGTCACTACAGACCCTGCAGATAAAAACAGCTCTACAAAAAATTGGCACATCTCAAGACAAAACAGCCCAGTAGCAAAACATGCTCTATTATAACTTCTTTAACACAAAATCATCCGTGGTCATAAAAAAAAAATCATCCATGTGAACTGCCCTGCATTAGAACTTTTTAAGAAATAATATTCAGGGGCCGGAGCAATAGCCCAGCGGTAGGGCGTTTGCCTTGCACGTGGCCGGCCTGTGCCGGCCCGGTTCAATCCCGGCATCCCATATGGTCCCCCGAGTACCGCCAGGAGTAATTCCTGAGTGCAGAGCCAGGAGTAACCCCCTGAGCATCGCCGGTGTGACCAAAAAAAAAAAAAAAAAAAAAAAAGAAATAATATTCAGGGGCTGGAGCAATAGCCCAGCGGGTAGGGCGCTTGCCTTGCACGCGGCTGGCCTGCGCTGGCCTGGGTTTGATCCCCGGCATCCCATATGGTCCCCTGAGCACCGCCAGGAGTAATTCCTGAGTGCAGAGAGAGCCAGGAGTAACCCCTGAGCGTCGCCAGGTGTGACCCAAAAAAGCTAATAATAATAATAATAATAATAATAATAATAATATTCATAATTAAATAGCTCCAGAAATAGAAATCTTCAGACCCAGGTTGTGTCTCTGGAGAATTGTCAGCTCTTTAAAGAACACCAGAACTCCAGAGGTATAGGGATTAAGTGCTTGCCTGGCATATAACCTGGTTCAGAGCCTGGCACTGATATGCTTCCTCTGAGTACCTCCAGGAGTAATCCCTGAGTACTGCAAATGTAGCATCACTCCCACTCACTCACCCCTCTCCCCTAAAGAGAGAGAGAGGAAATAAATGAACCACCAATTAATTCTGGCGTAGTCTTTTCAGATAGGTAATTCAAATAGGTGACCACACAAAATAGGTTACAATTAAGGGTAGTGTGTGAGGATGTATAGTTCTCCAGAACTGAACCCCTCCGGGCTGGTTTCTCTTGAGGGCCCTCTCCTTCGCTCACCGAGGGCCATCTTCACAGGACACACTGGTTTCCAGGGTGAGAGGAGCGAACGAGAGTGTGAAGATGCCACATCAGTGCCAAAGTGCCTTTGCTTCTCTCCCACCAGGCATCTTTATAGTTACGGTGAAGTGAACCAGGCCAAGGACCTCATATGGGCCTTGACCACTTCCTCAGGTGTGGCGGAAAAGTGTCTGACATGAGAACTGGGAGGGGGAGTGATTGTTCCATGCTTCCCTCTGCCTGGCCCCGTTCCAGGAGGGCCTCCCATCCTCGTCTCTGAGCAGGAAGGTGACGGGAGGAACGGGTGGTGGTAGAGTGGCATTAGGTCCTGCTGCCGTTTGACACTCCTTGCTCGCTCCTGATTTCAGAAAAGCTGATGACCCCTGAGATGTTTTCAGAAATCCTCTGTGATGACCTGGACTTGAACCCGCTGACCTTTGTGCCCGCCATCGCTCCCGCCATCAGACAGCAGATCGAGTCCTACCCCCACAGACAGCATCCTGGAGGACCAGTCGGACCAGCGCGCCATCATCAAGGTAAGCCTCCCCTCGTCCTGCACTGGGGCTTTCCATGGCCTGGGGTCACATTACGTTAGATGCTGAGTCTCCACCCAGGCCTCTGCATAGCCTCTGTACAGTCCGTGCTAAGGGGCAGGGCTGCTGAAAGGGGTCTTTCAGGTAGTAAGTGGCTCTGAGCACTCTTCAGACCCAGGTTGGGTCTGAAGGGCCAGGGCCAACTTCTCCAAGTGAGGTGTCACATTCTGTGTGCATCCGGGTGCTGTGTGACTCTGCCAGGCACTAACAGAGCCCGAGTGGTGCAAGGAGATGAAGTTGATGTTGGGGTGCCCCCATGGGTGGCTTATGTGAGGTGGGGAAGAGAGAGACGGTTACTCTCTCCTGATCCACCTCTGCCGCCGCGGACCCGCTGGGAAGGCCTTGCAGGTGTAATGCTTCTCTGAAAAGAAGTTTGGGAGGAGACGAGCAGTGAAGTAAAAATCAGATTTTATTTGGAGGCTTTTAGGAAAGGGAAGGAAAAGAGGAAGTGAGAGAGAAAGTACACATCTCAGGAGGGGAGATGTGGGCTACACATGTCTTTAATTAATTTGGGATTTTTGGTCATACCTGGCGGTACTCAGGGCTTACTTCTGGCCTTGTGCTAAAGGGATCATCCTGGAAAACGCCCCTACCTGCTGTGCTATCCTTTGACCCCACCTGTATTTTATTTTATTTTATTTTATTTTTTTTTGCTTTTTTGGGTCACACCCGCAATGCTCAGGGGCTACTCCTGGCTCTGCACTCAGGAATTACTCCTGGCGGTGCTCGGGGACCATATGGGATGCCGGATTGAACCCGGGCCGGCATGGGCCGGCCGCGGCAAGGCAAACGCCCCTACCCGCTGGGCTATCGCCCGCCCCGCCCCCCACCTGTATTTTAAATATGATATATGAGTGGAAAATTTTTTCAATGCGGACTTTTTTTCTTTTCTTTTTTTTTTTTTTTTTTTTTGCATAGTTATTCTGGTGAGAAATCACAGCACTGCTATGTTGATTATAAGAAGCAAGAGCAGGCAGCCTTGTGTAAACCCCTGACAAGGGACCTCCAGGCCTTGGCCATGAGTGGATGTTCTCTGGGTCTTCACATATGGATTTCTTTTTTGTAAGCGCAGTTTCCTCCTAATTGAGGGCATTTGTCATAAAAGGATAGTCATTTTTTGGGTCTGTGGGGTCACCTGGCAATGCCCCCAGGTAATTCCTGATTTTGCACTCAGGAATTAATGCCTGGCAGTGCTGGGGGACCATATGGGGTGCCAGGGATCGGACCCAGGTTGACCATGTGTAATGCAGATGCCCAGCCCGCTGTGCTATTGCCCTAGCTCCAGGGTAGTAAACTTTGACTGTTGCTTCTTCTCTCAGCTGAGGCAGTCCTTCATTCTGTTCATGTGTGCAACATTGGTCGGTTTTTGTATCAAACCATCCTTGCATCTCAGGGATAATTAGATTCCACTTGATGATGATCTGTCATCCTTTTTTTACATGGACTGAATTTTTGCTTGTTGCTTTGCTAAAGGATTTTGGCATTAAGGACTGGGGAATTTGTGATTTCCTGGTAGTATTTATGCCTTGCACATGTAAGATCCTGAGTTTAATCCCCAGCATCACAAAAAGAGAGGAATGAAAGGGTTTTGCACCAGTATGTTTCTTGTAGTGTCTTTTTTTTTTTTGTTTGTTTTTTGTTTGAGTTTTGGGTCACACCCAGCGATGCTCAGGAATTACTCTTAGCTCTGCATTCAGGAATTACTCCTGGCTGTGATCAGAGGACCATATGAGATGCTGGGGAATCTAACCTGGGTCAACCATGTGCAAGGCAAATGCCCCCTTGTAATGTCTTTGGCTTTCAGCATAGGACTGTGCATTGTGAACTGTGGGGCTGGTGGGATCTTTCTTTCTTTCGCTTTTTTTTTTTTTTTTTTTTGCTTTTTGGGTCACACCTGGCGGCGCCGGGGGGTTACTCCTGGCTCTGCACTCAGGAATCACTCCTGGCGGTGCTCAGGCAACCATATGGGATGCCGGGATCGAACCCCCGGCTGGCACAGGCCAGCCGCGTGCAAGGCAAACACCCTACCCGCTGGGCTATCGCCCGGCCCCTCTTTCGCTTTTGAGTCGCACTGAGCGATGCTCTGGGGTTTACTCCTGGCTCTGCACTCAGAAATTACTCCTGGCGGTGCTCAGGGAAGCATATGGGATGCCTGGGTTGAACATGGGTGGGCTGGTTCGTGCAAGGCAAACACCCTACCCGCTGTGCTATCTCTCCCCGGCCCCAGGTGGTGGGACCTTTCTGGAAGTGTTGGGGCTGATGCAGGACAGGGTTGGAGACAGTGGGAGCATGGCCTGTGTGGTCCTGACTTGTGTAGTGAGCCTCTCAGCATCCAGTCACTTCTTAGGACCCTGCTGCCCTACTGCCCTAGAGGTCTCTCCTCTGCCCAGAGCAGGCTGCAAGCTTCTTTTTTTTTTTTTTTGCTTTTTGGGCCACACCCGCAATGCTCAGGGGGTTTCTCCCTGGCTCTGCACTCAGGAATTACTCCTGGTGGTGCTCGGGACCATGTGGGATGCCGGGATCGAACCCGGGCCGGTATGGGCCTGCCGCATGCAAGGCAAACGCCCTACCCGCTGGGCTATCGCTCCGACCCCAAGGCTGCAAGCTTCTTATATCCGTCCGAGAGGCCGAAGACCATAAGGCGCCCCAGGTCCCTCATCCTGACCCTAACCCCTGGCCTTCCTCCTGGCCTTGGGCTTTGGCATTACATTACCGTGTCAGGGCTCCTCCCTGCCCCCCAGGGAGCCACATGGCTGCGCCTCAGATCATTTAGTTCTTCCTCAAATGCCACCTCCCCAGGGAGCTGGCCCACCAAGCCCGGCTGTACCCCCTTCTCTCCTCAGCACTGGCTGTCTCTGCTCTTCATATTCCTGTTTGGCTTGCAGGATTTCTCCCCGACTGCCAGTCCCTGAAAATGACTTTCTGTCTGGTTTTGCCCCTTGTATCTTTAGCCTCTGTAATTTCTTTGTTGGTTTAGGGGCCACACCCGGCAGTGATGTGGGGCTACTCCCAGCTCCATGCTCAGGGGTTGCTCCTGGCAATAGGAATGAAGGGTTTAAGTTCTGTGTTTTGTTTTCAGGGCCACACCAGTGATGTTAGGGGCTACTCCCAGTTTTGTACTTGGGGGTCACTTCCGTGGTGCGCCAGGGACCAGGCATTGCCATGGATCAAACCCAGGCCTCCTGCGTGAAAGCATGCGGCGTAGCCTGACAAGCTCTTTCTGGCCTCTAATTTCTGGTTGTTTTTGGTAACTGAAAGCCGTCATTGACAATTCACGAGAGGTGATACAGCACATCATGTCCAAAAGATTCCCTCCCCACCCTCCACGTCGCCCCAGGGGATAGTGGGACCTGCTTCCTGTTGGGAGCTGTGATGTGGCTCTGTGGCACCTGCTACTGAGGGCCCCCATGTGCTGGGGTGGGGGCTGCCCACATTTGGCGCTTGCAGTTCTGTTCTGCAAACCCCTCACTTTCGGGCTGCGTGGAAATGGGCAAGCAGGAGAGGCTTGACTCAGGCCAGCAGGATGTGTCATGGGGGCCAGATGGGGGGCCAGGAGAAGCTCCCACACATGCTGAACAGCACCAGCGCTGCCCCCCCATGATGCTTTTGTGAAAGCTGAGCTGAAGCTGGGACACAGGTGATTTCAGAGTCCCTGTGGGAATCCTGGGCGATTCCTGGTAACATAAAGGAAAACAGCAGCAGGGCCTTGGAGATTGCTCAAGTGGTAGAACAAGGTCCAGGTACCACCACTTGTGGCTCTAGTGGCCCCTGGGTACCGTGGGCAGTAGCTTGGGGCTCCCTTAGCATCACCACTGACTGTGACCTCTGTCAGAACAAAGCAGCTTAGCTGAGCACCATAGGATGGATGTGCGAAATGACCATCACCTGTCCACGTGGCAGACTCCTTCCTGGTTGGGCGTGAACAGGATCTCGTGGACATGGTGTCCAGTAAATACAGCATACCTAGAGCGTTCTTCCTGGGTGACTGAGGGAGCCCCGTTTCAGAGCATCCATGGCTTACCTGTGCGAGGGGACAAATCAGATGGTGAGGTACATGCTGGTCCAGGGCCCCGGAGTCCAGTTGTGACTGTCTTGACCTGGTGGCCTTGCACAGGCCACCTCAAGCCTCCCGAGCAGGGAGCCTGCTAGGCGTGGGGTGGAGCTGCTCTGCTCCTCTCCCTGACTGCCTGCATATACCCTGCGGCTAGTCAAGGTGGGGGAGCATCTGTGAGCACGCTCGGTGATGATGTCAGGGACCAGAGATAGCAGCTGGTGACATGCAGGGAGGAAAGGCAGGAAGGAGATGGACCAGTTTGGAGAATAGGGCAGTGGGGACGGGCACCCGGGCATTACTTCACAGCCAGTGTGTCGGGGTTGGACTGGAGCCAGAGCCCACGTGGCTGTATCCCGAGCGGAGAGGGCGCTCTGGGCGGAGGATGAACCACCGAGGTTCCCAGGTGGTGAGTCCCAGGTCCGGACCAGGCTGCCCTGCTCTCCGGCTCCTCGCAGGGTTCCGGGTCCAACCACTCACTCGCTTCTTTGGTCTGATGCAGCTCAACATCCACGTGGGCAACATTTCCCTGGTGGACCAGTTCGAGTGGGACATGTCTGAGAAGGAGAACTCGCCAGAGAAGTTTGCTCTCAAGCTGTGCTCCGAGCTGGGGCTAGGGGGGAGAGTTTGTCACCACCATTGCCTATAGCATACGGGGACAGCTGAGCTGGCATCAGAAGACCTACGCCTTCAGGTAGGCTCATCCCTGCACTGAGGAGGGCTGCTGGGGCGCTGCAGCCTCATCCTATGTTTGGGCAGCCCTTGGTAGGGCATGGTGGGGGCATCTGTCCCCAGTGTGCAGCTCCCTCACACTAAGCTGCCAGCAGCCTCCCTCCCCTGCACCCTTGCCAGTGCTTCCACCCCTGTGAGGCACCCCAAAAGGATCTCAGCTGGTGGACTTTTTGTTCTCTTGCAAGTGCGGGCATCGCGTCCTCCCCTGCAGCTCTGCCTTGATCCCTCAGCTCCTCTATCATGTCTCGTTGTCTTTCTGTGGCCAGACCCTTGTCTGCAACGGTGGAAATAGACACAGAACATTCTGGTCCATTGGCATATCTCCTTGAGGGACAGATGTGGTCTTCCTGGTGGTGGCCCTGGGGGGCTGGGTAAGGGCAGACCCAGTGTGTCAGGACACTCTTCCCTCATTTCCAGCCCTGATCCAGTAGGGTGTTAGGGTTCACTGCACCTCCCACTTGTCGGTCACATGGAGTGGTCAGTACTTAGCCTCTGCAGCTGAGAGTGGTGCTCGAGAGCAGTGAGGTCTGCTCGTAAAAAGGGAACAATTCATAGGGCTCGTTAGTATGTTTGTGTCTCAGCTGGTTCTCCCAGAGATCCCACGAGACCAGATTCTTCTGACTTCCTATAAAGCTGAGCAAGAGAGAAGGAATGATTCAGTCCATGGGCCAGGAGGTGCGGGCCTGGGAAACAGCTGACCTCCCTGGGAGCTGAGTACCGCCTGTGTTCCCGGCACACAGGCCGAGGTGGCATGTGCGTCACCTCTGTCCTCTTCAGGGTTCTGCTTCCCACCCGGGCCCGAGGCAAGGGAGGAGGCCGTGGGGCCCAGTTGCTGACCCAGCTTGTCGAGCTTTTATCAAGCATCAGCGAGGTCAGAAGCACCGTGTAGCTCAGGGCTGGCCCCTCTGGGAGCCCCGCTTAGCTCAGCTGCCAGTTCCTGTATTCTTGGCACGCGTGGGGGTGCACACTTGGGCGTGCACGACTCCCCTAACCTCTGCAGTGGCCGGCCAAGCAGGAGGGCTGCAGCTCCATGGGTGCTGGGCTGTGTCCAAGCTCCTTTTTTTTGGCATCATGAGGACTTGCAGACTTTTTCCAGCTGCCCAGGCCCCCACAACGCTGCACTGGGCTGGATGCTGGGCCTGTATGGGAGGGTGGACAAGGACAGAAAGGGAGCTTAGGGCCATGCTGACTTCTTGACTGCCCCGTGGTGCAGCCTCCTTGGATCTTCAGACCCAGGCTCGCATTCCTCCCTGATGCGTCTCCCAGGCTCCCCCAGCACCAGCCCATCCCTGCTTCCCAGGCCTGTGTGTGAGACCTCAGCATCCGCCTAAAGGAAGGCAAGGGGACAGCCATGTTCCCAGGGCTGGGGCCACGGTGCTGCATGGAGTCCGAGCCCACTGCCTGCCTTGCACCGCCACTTCCGTCTAAGAGGCTCTTCTGGGCCCCCACAAGCCAGTCCTATTCATTCCCCTGACTGAGCCTAGCTCTCGGTTGGGTGCCTTGTTTGTAAATGGCGGCATTCAGTTGGGTCCATGGGGGACAAGTCTATTCACAAGTCTGGCTGCTACCAACAGCAGTACGCGGGGCAGAGGGAGGTGTTCCCCTCGAGGTAGCAAGGGAGGGTTGACAGGAGCACCCCAGGCTCCTCAAAGATAGCGCCTGGCCTAGAGCAACCTACAGCCATCCTTAAACCAGCAGAACAGGGGCCAGAGCGATATCCCAGGGGTAGGGCGTTTGCCTTGCAGCGCCGGCCTGTGCTGGCCTGGATTCGATCCCCGGTATCCCATATGGTCCCCGAGCACAGCCAGGAGTAATTCCTGAGTGCAGAGCCAGGAGTAACCCCTGAGCGTCACTGGTTATGATCCAAAAAAAAAAAAAAAAACAGCAGAACAGGGCAGGGGCAGGAGAGACTTGCATGGTGGCGGGAGAGTCTCCCCCTGAAGAGTTGCCAGCCCTGGGCCCCAGGCTGGGGGTGCCAGCGGCAATGGGCACAGGCAGGGGGCTGGGCATGGAACATGATGATCGGATTTGCTTGTTTTGTAACTACTTCCCTGAGGCCCCATTGACATGTACAGTCCCACCTCGTGGCCGACTGCATGGAGTTTTGGTGTTGTACAACAGCTGTGACAGCCAGTTTGAAAATGTGTTTACCACCCCAAGAAGGAAGTCTCACACCATACGGTCTCCCCAGCAGCCCAAAGTTTCCCAGGCAGGATAGCCAATAGTATTCTGCGCACACATTTTCTCTTCAGAACCACTTGGTCGAGATAAGATACTGGTTTTTAGTGACTGGCGTCTTAGCTTAGTGTTTTCACATGGTATGTGCCCTGTGGCAGCTGGAATCAGAACTTTTTTTTTTTTTTTTTTTTTGCCACTTTCAGACCCAGGGCCTTTCATGCAAGAAAGACTGCTCAGCTCTGAACCTCATCCTCTGCTCTGCAGAGAGATGCCCACTTTCCCAGCTTATCAGCCTGCCTTCCACTGCTGAGCATTCGGGAATGGTGGCATTGAGTTTGGGCTCTGAGAAATTGTCCTGCTGGGACGAGACTGGGCTGAGTGGGGAGAGCTCATCCTGCCTCACGCTCGGGCCAGGGCGATAGTACAGCGGTAGGACACTTGCCTTGCAAGCATTTGGCCTGGGTTCCATCCCCACATCTCATCTGGTCTCCTGAGCACCACTAGGAGTGATTCCTGAATGCAGACCTAGGAGTAACCTCTGAGCACTGCTAGGTGTGGCCAAAAATAAAAAAAAGGTGCCGGTGCAGTCTCTGCCGCCACTTGGCCCCCAATGCTCTACTGGGTGTAACTAACCACAGCTAAGACCTAAAGTATATACATACACGGTTGTGCTACTGCCGCCGGGATGTGGCTGGTGAGTACAACAGGTACCTCCCATGTGTGGGACTCTGGGTTCTACTACTCTTCTGCAAAACAAAATAGATGGGGAACTGGAGATAGGTCAGTGGGCAGGGCACTTGCCTACCTGGGTTCCATTCCCAGATCCTGAGCACCACTGGGAGTGACCCTTGTGCACAGTGCCAGGAAGAAGCCTGAAGCACTGCTGAGTGTGAGCCCCTCCAAAAGAGGACAGAGTTGCTGTGAATGCTGGTGTGCGATTTTTGTGTGACCACTTTGAGTTCTTTCGAGTGTAGCCCTCAGAGCAGATTTTAGGCTTGTTTGGTAACTAGTATTTTTGGGGGTGCTGCCAGCCTGCTTTCTCTCAGCTGCAGTCCCTGACTTCCCCTGGGGAGGGAGTGGTGCTCCTCCCAGCAGTGCACAGGTCGTATCCTGGTCCTCGAGACAGACAGGGCCTGTGCTGTGCCACTGGAGGGGGAGCCACCCTGGCTTTGGTTCTAGCCTTCCCAGTGGGAAGAAGGGTGGTCTGGATTTGCATTTCCTTGAAGACTGTTGAGACTGGACATCTTCCCGTGTGATTTTTGGCCAACTGACCACCTTTGGGGAAATGGTTATTCAAGTTCATGGTCTGTTTTTCAGTTGGGTTGTCATTTCATTCCTAAGTCATTGGAGTTCTTTATAGACCCTAGATCCAGGGCCTTTATCAGATTTGCCGGTAGATTCTCTCCTTTCATGGGTTGCCTTTTCACTGTTGTGACTGGCAGTGCCCTCTGAGGTCCAGAGTTCTCATTTATTTTCTTTTACTTTGGGGGTATCAGGGCTGGAACCCAGGTTCCTACCTGCAGAGCCGTGCATGCTCCATTGCTACGCTGCAGCAGCCTGAAGTCTTCGATTGTCATGTGGCCTGTGTGTTTTCCTCTTGTGTTGCTCGTGCTATTATGACACATTCAGTGTCATACCTAAGGACATTGCCTAATGCAGGTCTGGGCCAGAGCTATGGACTTGGCACCCTTGTCCAGTAAACAGGAGGGTGACGTTGTGCGGTCTCCTCTCTTCCAGTCCCTTGTTTTCCCTTGGTCTGGCTGTGTGGAAGAGAGGCCTGCGCAATGCTCCTCAGCTGGCCTGTCACATGTGGGTGTGAGAGTGGAATTGCCAAAAATGAGCTCAGGAGATCTTCAAGTATTGACTCTGGGGCCCACCTGGACATTATGGGGTCGGGGGGAGGGGGACGGAGGGGGTGGAAGGAAGGTCTGCAATTCCATGAGGTCGGGAAATGACCCAGCAGAGAGCCCCTCGGGGAGTGGTGGGGTGGCTCTGAGTGTTCCCCAGAAACCCGAGTCAGGCCTGCCGGCTCCAGGCCCACTCACATGTTACTCGAGCAGTTCTTAATTTAGAACCAACCACTGGAGTGGAATCTTCCCGGAGCCCAGGGGAGGTAAACAAAGGGGCCTCCACTCACCAGCTCTTGTTTAAATTAAGAGGAAACATGTTTTGCTCCCTTTGGCGTGGGCTTGGCCCCTCCACAGCTCCCTGGAGGTGAGGAAGGATGTTTGGGTTTGTGGCCGGGTAGTTCCTGGATTGCCAAACCGCTCCCATTAGCTGGATAACAGCTGTCAGGAGCTACTGAGGAAGGGTTGACCCGGGCCAGGACCCTACTGTGGCTGGTGCTCCCCAGTCAGTGGCACTGCAGTCACCAGCAAGAGCTTGGCCGTCTGCCCAGCTGCAGAGTGGCAGCAGCTAGAAGGGACTGGAGAAGACGAAGGTGCGGACCGTGCACTGAGGCGGTCTAAGGCGGGAGCCTGTCTGCCCTCCATGGGGACCAGAGGGTCTGGTCCAGCTCTTTGTCGTAATAAATAGCCCAGCTTGACAGCACTGAGGCAGAGTGGAGGAGTGAGTGTGTTGAACATTCAGGAGTGGGGCAGCCAGTCGCTCCTCAGGGAGCTGTCAGGGACTTGGGGGAACCCCTCGTACACGTCATTCATCTGCCTGTTTTTGCTCAGTGCCTCCTGGCCCTGGACACGAGTGGGCCGCCCTCCCCTCGCCTCCCCACTCCTAGAATGTGATCGTGGCTGCCCGGGACCCAGTTTGTCCTGGGGAACCAACTTCACAGCAAACCCCCTCCCAGTCTCCCAGACAAGTTGACGCTAAGGCGGCTGGAGCAGTGGCAAGCTCTGGGCCTGCTGTGTCTGCTTAGAAGTGAAGCCCAGGAGCCAGGGGTGGGGGTCTGGATCTGTTGCTGCCATGGGGATCCCTGTTGTCACCAGGGAGGTAGTAGCATCCCAAGAGGCTCTGGTGACAGGAGCCATCCTGGGCGTGCTGCTCAGGAGACCCACTGAGGGCGGCTGCCACGGAACGCACTGGCCTTCCTCCGAGTCCCAGCACTGCAGAACGGGGGTGGCGGTGCGCTGTGATTCTGGGGCCCTTCCTAGCTGCTGCTCCTGAGAACTATCATTCCGTGCTCCCCACAGCGAGAACCCCCTGCCCACGGTAGAGATTGCCATCCGCAACACAGGCGACGCTGACCAGTGGTGCCCTCTGCTGGAGACCCTGACAGATGCCGAGATGGAGAAGAAGATTCGGGACCAGGACAGGAACACAAGGTACCATTCCCAGGGTACCGCCCTCTGGACAGGGGCGGGACAGGATTTACTCCTGCATGCACCCTGCTTTCTGGGCAGGTTCCAGGTGAGTCCTGATCACACCACCAGGGCTCCTGGAATGCTGGGCAGGGTGGAAGTGGGCAGCAG
Source organism: Cryptotis parvus (assembly GCA_021461705.1). Lineage (NCBI taxonomy): Eukaryota > Metazoa > Chordata > Mammalia > Eulipotyphla > Soricidae > Cryptotis > Cryptotis parvus. The sequence continues at coordinate 10,690 of JAJIBD010016426.1, read as the reverse complement.
TTTCCCACTTCCAGGGGCTCAGCCTGCTGTGGGTTAAGGGAAGGCAGCTGCCCGGAGCCTGAAGCTGCCCTGGATCACAATCCTTTTCTCCTCCTTTAGACGGATGAGGCGTCTGGCCAACACTGCCCCAGCCTGGTAACAGCCTGGGGCTCAGTGCCCACGGAGCCTTCAGAAGATGGACCCATCTCTTCACTTCCAGCAAGGAGGGAGGCTGGGGATGGCCGGGCCGACCTGAGCAGCGCGGAGCAGGGGGCCTCCCTGCTGCCTTCCAAAGGCACCAGTCCATCTGCTGAACCCACTCCCCGCACCCACCTCGCTTTTGGGTTGTGCTTGGTTTTTTGTATAGGAGCCCCAGGCAGGGCTTGTAACACTTTTTTAAATAAAAGGCAACAGGTCATGTTCTGTTTCTTCAAGGTTGCAGCATAAAAACAAGGGCAAGCAAGAAGTGGGGCCTGGCTGGGGTTTGTATGGTTCTGGGGGTCTCAGTCCTGGCGGACAAGGCGGGGAGGTGAGAGTGGGGATATTTGAGGGGTGGCAGGTCTCACAGCTCCACACTCCTTCCCATCCCTGCCGAACTGCCCTGGCTTTTCCTCCTGGTGGGTTCCACTCATCCTGTAGGAAATGAGCAGTGTGAACAGCTTTGCGGGCAGGGCCTAGTGTTCCCGCCTCACTCCCTGGGCTCTGCTGTGTGAAGATGCAGCGTCCTCCGCCCCACAGATGCATACCTCTCCCCACCTCCAGCCAGGCACTGGCTCCTGTCCCAAACCGCAGAAGGACCTGGGACCCACACAGATTGCACAGGGGCTCTCCTGGATACACCAAGCACTGCTTTAGTGAGTAGGTCACTGTACACAATAGGCCCAAACCCCAGCACCAGGCCAGGGACGCCTCAGCTGCTGGTAGGCCCTTCCCTAACCACCTGGGGTCAGCTGGACTTCAGTGAAAAGCCCTGAACAGAGGTGAAGATTCCAGGCGCAGTTAAACTTGCAGACAAGTGGGCTCTGTAGGCTGGAGTGTTTGCTTGGTCCACAGGCAGGAGACAGGCAGGCTTGTGGCCCAGTATCGATAGTGTGGCCAGCCAAGGCAGGGGAGCCAGTGCGGGGCCAGGAGATGGCAGGTGAGTCTGTTTATTTAGGTGAGCTCAGCTTCTAGGACAGGTCTCGCTGCTGTAAGCAGAGCTCAGGGAAACAAGGCCTTTAGTGGAGGTCACTGCTGGGGGGGCCCTGGCTGCTCCTCGGGAGGGGCAGGTAATTGGGGTCCTCTTCTGGAGCATCGAGTAGCAGCTTCCTGTGGGAAGGGGCTCATGCTGAGCAGGGGCCAGCAAGGGTCCTGGGACAGGGAGTACTCGGGTAAGAGTGGGGGTATCTGGGGAGGGTTGTGATCTCGCACTCACAGGAAGCCAGGGGTCAGCAGCAGCCTCTTCCCACCAGGCTGGTGGGGGTAGACATCCTCTAGGAAGTAGTAGATGTGGCCCACAGCAATCCCTGTGGAAGAGCCGGACGCTGCCAAGGCCGTGCTCCACATGGCCCTGAGCCCAGTCAGCGCCACAGCCAGCTCTCAGGCCCCAGAGCTTGACCAGACTGCCAGCCCCAGGCACGGCAGGGAGCTCCTAAGTGGGCAGGCCCTGGGGATTGGAGGAGCCTTCACTGGAAACTTGGACTCGCCGTTGTGTGTCTGTCTGTCCCTCTGTCCCACCCAGCGTGTGCGTACACACCCCTATCAGGAGCCACACATGAGCGAGTTAGGCTGGCTGGTAATTCTAGCACCTATAACATGTATTGAGAGGCCAGTGTCTGGGCTGGGCAGCAGGGCCCTCGGGAGCAGACCAGGCTTGGAGTGGGATGGGGAGAACCAGGCTCACCCAGCAGGTCGATGAGGATGGAATTGCCCAGCAGCAGCGAGAAGCCCAGCAGCGCCCAGGGCAGGAATGGTGCCTGGAAGGTGAGGGAGGCCAAAGAAGTTGACTCTCACCTGCGGGCTGCGGCGGCTCCATATGTACACCAGCATGGTGGTCAGGGCCTGACCCAGGAAGAACAAGCTGCCCAGGAGCCCCAGCAGCTGGGCCAGAGTCAAGGTGCTGGGAGGCGGCCCTCAGGGCAGACCTGTCCAGGCCCCTTGGCCCGCCCCAGAGTGCTTACACTGGTTACTCGGTCCTCATTAGCCCCAGGTGTCATTTCTCCCATCAATCTGTGCCCATTGATGGGCTTGGCCTCTTCCCTTGGCCCACCAGGCTCTGTTCCAGACACTGTCTCAGGGCTCAGGCATCCCACCTGGCTCTGGTGTGCATCCCCTGTGGTTCTTTGTAGGGGACTGAAGATCTTGCCCTGACATTGCCCTCATCTGTAGCTGACCAAGGTGCACACTGCATGGTGTATCCTAGCTGGAGCAAAGAGCCCACTCCCCAGCCCCTGGCGCCCGCAGGGGGCCCCAGGGCTCGGGAAGGATACGGTCATCAGGACGCCCCGAAGAGAAACATGAAGACAAAGTCAGCCTTGCGGCCCCGGAAGGAACCCTCCTCCAGCATGCGGCAGTAGCGGAACCTGGGGTGTTAGTATAGGAAGTGCCACCAAGCCTCAATGTTCCCGCTCCCCACCGCCTTCCACACAGCAGTGTCACCTATGCCCCCTGGCCCCTGGGTCTAGGCGGTGCAGGATACACGAAGAGCATGTTGAAGAAGAAGCTGAATCCTAGAGGTCCGAAGAAGAAGAAGTTGGTGACAAGCCTCCATACCTGCAAGGGGGAGGGCGGGAGGTCAGGTGCGCAGCAGGAGGGGACCAGTCGGCAAATGCTAAGATTGGGACGACCTCACCTGGAACTTCCGGAACACCAGGTGCGGGTTGAAGTAGAGCTGGAAGGGGCTAAGGAGCTCCAGCTGCTGCGGAGCCAAAGGCAGTCAGGTGGGGCCCAACCGTAACCATGACGACTGACTCCCCACTTCAGCGATAAGCAGGGTCATCTCCACCCTCCCAGTGAGCTTACCACGGCGGCGGTGGTGAGAACACACGCCGCGGTGTAGGCCCGCGTCACCGCCGGCACCTGCAGGAACTCAGCAGCCAGACCCTGCCACGCCATTGAACCTTCTCTGACACACGTGTCCCTATCTGCTACAAGTGTTTTAACCCGCCCCCAGGTCCCGCCTCGCTCTGCCATTGGGCGAAGAGCTAGGGGGCGAAACCCTGGTTCTCATAGCCAATAGGAGGGGAAGGTGAAGGCAGGATGTGGGCGGGCCGAACACGGAAGCCAATGAGCAAGCCCCACGGTTGAGCACGTGGCGATTGTTGTGGTGGCCGCGGAGGCACCGCGGGAGAAGTTGCAGCCAATAGGAAATCGACCTGTTTGGACTTGGCGGCATCCTAAGGAGGAACTACAAAGCGGACTGTTAATGGAGAAAAGGCGGGGTCGTCTTAGCCGCCGTCCTGAAATGGGCGGGGACTGAGGCCTGGCGCCTCCAAGGAGGGCTGTCTCAGTTACCTGCACGTCCACCTCCGTGAGCCGGCGACCCCCACTCATCCTCTCCCGTGCCGCGAACCCCTAGCAGAGGAGGCGCTGAGCCAAACCTGAAGCCCTTTCCCCGGAGACCTCCACCCCATTGGCACCCCTTTGGCGCCTGTGAGTCTCCCTTAAGAAGCCTGTCTTGGGAACTTGGAATCCTCAGTAGTGCAGGACCTGAGCCAGTGCCCAAGCTGGAGTGGGCCTTAGTGATTTTGTTGGGAAAGATCATTTTTGTTTCCTCTTTTCTTCTTTTCATTTATTGTCCGTCTTTACTGAACAATCTTGCCAGATGCTGTTGCAGCCGAGGGAGTTACGACCTGTCACTTGCAGTCCGGAAATCTGGGGAGGCCACTGGAGGAAGTAATGCTTAATTGTCACTTTAAAAGGCCACGGTGTTGGGCCCGATGGGGCCAGAGCGATAGCCCAGCATCAGGGCGTTTGCCTTGCACGTGGCCGGCCCATGCCGGCCCGGTTCGATCCTCGGCATCCCACATGGTCCTCTGAGCACTGCCAGGAGTAATTCCTGAGTGCAGAGCCAGGAGAAACCCCTGAGCATTGCCGGGTGTGACCCAAAAAGCAATAAAAAAATAAAATAAAATAAAATAAATAAAAATAAAAAGGCCACGGTGTTGGGGCCGGAGCGATAGCCCAGTGGTAGGGCGTTGCCTTGCACGTGACCGGCCTGTGCCTGCCCGGTTCGATCCCGGCATCCCGGCATCCCATATGGTCCCCTGAGCACCGCCAGGAGTAATTCCTGAGTGCAGAGCCAGGAGTAACCCTGAGCGCCGCCAGGTGTGACCCAAAAAAGCAAAAAAAAAAAAAAAAAAGGCCACGGTGGCTGTTGTAAGGGCAGTGGCCTATCGGAGGAGTCAGGGACCGGGAGGCTGCATGCACTGCAAGCACTGGTGGCTTGGAAGGAGAGGGACCAGGAGGGAGAGCAGGTTGGGATGAGGAGTTGTCAGCCCACTGGGTGGTGGTTTGAGAGCAGCCAGTGGTAAGTTTGAGACCTGAAACACCTTGGGTGGACAGCAGTAGCTTTTCCTTAAGTAGAGACCACTTGGGGGAAAGACAGGTGAATGGGGTGTGGGTCAGACATTTCTGTTTGAGCCACGGTCTCATAATGTGACCGTGGCTTGAGGACATCCATGGTGGTGCTGGGAGAGAGAGTGGGCCATGGTCCGAACGGGAGTGTTTGTCATAAGGAGACCAAAGGCCTTGATAACATCACACCTGCAGGGGACGCCCGGGGCTGAGGCAAACGGAGAAAAAAAAGGCCAGTGCAGGGCAGCTGCCAGTCACCCTTCAGCAGCCAGGCCAGGGAGACCAGGTGGCAACTGAGCAATGACGAGAAAGGGCCTCTGGAGCAAGACAGCGGGAAGCCCAGGACACGTGTCCTCCGAGGCACTCGGACGTGGCCATGCCAAGGGGCTCAGATAATGGCAGACACGAAGGGAAGAAAAGTGCCCTGGCTGGTGTTCCTTCACCAGTATGGGGGCTCCCTCTGGGACAGAGGAATGGGGAACAGACCGGGTGCTTTGGCAGGACCCTGAGGTCCCCTAAGAAAGCAGAAACAGAGGAGGTTCAGTGGAGAAAGTTACCTCACCCCAACAGAATGAGGCTTCCACAAGGAGCTTAGGGGGTCCCCTGGGGAGTGTTTCAGTGAGTCTTGGCTCAGGGGAGGGAGGGAAGACATTTGGCTCTGGAGAAAGGCAGAGAGGTCTGGCCTGATTCGGCAAGACTGGAGCCTGGGGCTGACAGGCTTTGTGGCAGACGCTGTAGGCAGCCTCTGCTCTCCTCTCTGCTGGGCCATGGTCACGTTTAGGGAGCCAGGCGCGTGGAATTCATCCAGATGGAGGCGTGGCAGCAGGCCCAGGCCCGCCCCCAGCACTCCCCACACCAGGGCTGGCGCCTGCATGAAGCTGGGGAGTGAGGTCGGGTTTCCTGTGGGCTTGGGGAAGGGAGGGGATTCCTGCCTGCAGGCACTTAGCAGGCACTGGCTGGCGGACCCTCCACTCAGGGTCAGGCTGGGGCTAACAGGAGGGGCTGTCATTGTCCACAGGGGCATCTGTCTCCCCTTCAATTGGGGCCGATAAGACAGGCGCCTGGTTTGGGGACCGAGTAGCACATTCCTGGGAGGCTGGGAGCCGGGGCAAGTAGAGGCAGCCAGCTAAGTGCAGGGAGCCGTGGCTGCTGCGTGGGAGCAGGGCAGGGTGTGGGCCTGACCTCTCTCTCCCCTCCAGGCTCAGGCCCAGGATAGGCCCGTAGGCCCACTTCTCGGTTATTACTTCCAACAGTTATTAATGGAGCAAAGTTTTGAGACCTCCATGAGCAGTGCTGGAGGCTCACTGGGATTCTACTGTGCTAAGTGCTAAGCAGCTGGGGGTAGGGGGTGTGAGGAGAGGGGGAAGGGGGAGAGGGAGAGGGAGAGACACTAACAGTGGCTGTCTCCAAGCTCTGCTCTGGCTTTGTGAACCTGACCAGTAGCCTAGTGGACAGCAAGCATCCCTGGGCTCCCCAGTTATGGAACGCCCTTAACCTAGCCAGGCTGTCCCATAGGACAGGGTAACCCCCCTGCCCGCCCACCACGCCTGTTTTCCTCCCTCTGAGCCTCATATACAACCAGATGCCATTGGGCTACACTGGCACGTGATAGGGTCAAATGGAAATGTTACTGGCACCCGCTCGAGCAAATCGATGAACAGCGGGGTGTCTAGTGATCTAGTGATCTAGTGAGCCTCATATACCAGGAGAGACAGCAGCCCCTGTGCCAGCCAGGACTCCTGCGCCAGCCCTGCCCTGCCTGCCTTTCCCCAGCCTCACGTGGACTTGCTCGCCCGGGGCTCCCGAACCCTGTCCTCCTCTGCAGCAGGGGGTGCTGCCGCCTCAGGCCTGGGCTCAGGTCTTCAGGGACTGCCCAGATCTGGCTTATTCATTCTCTTATCCCTTCATTCATCCACCAATCCTTTTCCTCTCTACCTGCATAGATATTCTGCTAAGAGAGGAAGCAAGGGTGGTAGAATGCCCCTATTCCAGGAAGTCTTCCCTCAAGAGGCACAGTGCTCACAGCTTGGGGAGGGACATGGGTGTGCTCACAGCAGTACTCAACAGTGCTCAGGGATTCCTGCTCTGTGCTCAGGGATCACTCCTGGCAGTACTTGAGAGTGAATCTGGTTTGAACCTGGATTGAATCAGGGTCAGCTGCATCCAAGGCAAGCGGCTTACCCACTATATCATCTCTCCGGTTTCTTCATTCTAGAATGTATTTTATCCCAAAGCAACATGTTTTTTGTAAGCTCTGGAGGAAACTGGGTTTCCCTTTCCACAATGCATGGTGCCTCTTGCTGGTCCCAGGGATACCCCCCAGCCTCAGAAGCCTTACCTCTGTGAGAACAGTACCATCCACTTCCAACACATGGACGCCCCCCCACCCGCCAGTGGGTGGGCTTCCCTCTCCCCCTCCAGCACACAGACCCCCAGCCGCAGAGGGTGGGCTTCCCTCTCTCCCCTCCAGCACACAGACCCCCAGCCGCAGAGGGTGGGCTTCCCTCTCCCTCCAGCACACAGACCCCCAGCCGCAGAGGGTGGGCTTCCCTCTCCCCCTCCAGCACACAGACCCCCCAGCCGCCGAGGGTGGGGCTTCCCCACATTCCAGCACTCGGACCCCCACCACTGAGGGCGGGCCTCCCCCACTCCAGCCAGCCCCTCCCAGCCGCAGCTGTGTCCCCTTGGCCCTTCCTGTCTGGGTCCTGGGGATATTTTTAGCACCAGATCCGGAACTGACTGGGCAGCAGCTGCTGCTGGCAGCCTTGCAAGAGCAACACAGCGTCCAGGTGGGCTGTGTCAGGCTGGGGGCAGGCGAGTGACCTGGGCCTGGCCCTCTGAGACAGTGGCAGAAGCCAGACTTTTCAGGAATTAGTGCGACTAGGCCCAGAGGGCTGTGGGCGTCAGTCAGCCCCTGGTAGGGGAGCTGCTGTGGAGAGGTTCTGAGGTGGCTGGGAGGGGGCAGAAGGAGAAGCTGGAGCTATGTGAGTCCGGGCGGAGCCAGGCCCTGGTGGATGCGCTGTCTAATCCCGGTAGCTCTGGCGGAAGCAGGGAAAGGGGACCGTGGCTGATGGGGTGCGTGTCAGGGAAGTAAGCGGTTAGTAGTCGTGGGGTGGAAGCCACAGTGAGCCCTTGGCAGCGACTGAGGGCAGGAGGGTCTGCCCCGGTGGGGCCGAGTGTGAGTGTGATGGGGCCATGCCCCCTGAGGGAAGGCCTCTCCGCCCTCCCGACTCCCCTCTGCAGCCTGCACACATATGACAGACCCACACAACGCTCTCCTGACCCCTCGTCTGCTGCCATGCCGGGCAAAGGCACGTGGACTCCAGGGTCAGACCTGCAGCCTCAGGGGACCCAGAGACCCCCAGCTTCTCGTCCACACAGTGGAGACTTCTGGCTCCAGGAGTGCAGGAGGCGGCGGGAGGGGCACTTCCTCTCCAGCTGCCCGTCCCACCGGAGTCTTCTGGTCTGGGGAGACCCTCCCACACTGAGGGCCGGCAGCAGGAATGGAGTGGCAGGGAGAGGAGTGCCACTGGGGAGGGAGCCGAGGGGGCTGGGCTGCAGTGGCCGCCTGCTGACCACTGTGGCACCCTCTGGGCCAGCCTCTTGCCTTGGGGCCACATTCACCTGGTAGAGTCCCTGCCAGTTTCCCAGGGGACATGTGGCAGGGAGCAGGAGGCCATGTGAGAGGTGGGCCTGAAGGGGGTTCAGGTGGAACCCAGAAAGTAGAACTCCCTCATCCCCACGCAGCAGGTGACCTGGCCACAGAAGACTGACAGGGACTCACTTGGGGACTGCCGGGGACTGCCGGGGACTGACATGGGGACTGAAGGGACTGACATGGGGACTGACGGATTGACAGTGACTGACATGGGGACTGACAGGAACTGACATGGGAACTGACGGGACTGGCATGGGAACTGGCCGGGACTGACATGGGGACTGGCCGGGACTGACATGGGGACTGACGGGACTGACATGGGAACTGACGGACTGACATGGGAACTGACAGGAACTGACATGGGAACTGACCGGAACTGACATGGGGACTGAAGGGACTGACATGGGGACTGGCGGGACTGACATGGGGACTGACGGGATTGACAGTGACTGACATGGGGACTGACAGGGACTGACAGGAACTGACATGGGGACTGACAGGGTCTGACATGGGAACTGACAGGAACTGACATGGGGACTGGTGGGACTGGCGGGAACTGACAGGGACTGATGGGATTGACAGGGATTGATGGGATTGACAGGGATTGATGGGATTGACAGGGACTGACAGGGATTGATGGGACTGACAGGGACTGATGGGATTGACAGGGTCTGACATGGGGACTGATGGGACTGAAAGGGACTGACGCACTGACACAGACTGACAGAGATTGACACGGGGCTGACAGGGATTGATATGGGAACTGACAGGACTGACAGGAACTGACAGGGACTGATGGCATTGATGGTATTGACAGGGACTGACATGGGGGAGTGATGGGACTGAAAGGGACAGACAGACTGACAGGGATTGACAAAGGGACTGACACAGGCACTGACATGGGAACTGACAGGACTGACGGGGACTGACACAGACATGCTGCCTTGGTGTTTCCCCTCCGCGGAATGCAGGCGTCAGCACCTCAGACTCTGGCCTCCCCCTCTTTCCTCCAGATGATGGGCGCAGCTGTATTTTTAGAACAGCTCGCCGCAAGGACATTCTTTCCTTCTAATTAAGATGGCTTCACATCTTCCTGCCATCAGCCCCGTTATTCAGGCCTCAGATATCAAAGGGGCAGCCAGGGAGGGGCCCACAGCCAGTTGTAGGGTTGCGTTTTTATTCCCTTTTCCCCCCTCTTTTCTTTTCTTTTGAACCATTAAATTGAAAATGAGATGCAGAGCTGAAGTGAGCACAGCTCTGAGAGGGAGTCAAGTCTGCTGAAGTCAGCCAACCCGACCTTGACTGGGGTGGTCCCTTCTGGCTAAAGACCCCATGTTGGGGCTGGAACAATAGTCCAGCGAGTAGAGCGTTTGCCTTGCATGTTGCTGACCTGGGTTCAATCCCCTGCATACCATGTGGTCCCCGAGGGGCTACCAGGAGGTAATTCCTGAGTGCAGAGCCAGGAGTAACCCCTGAGCATGGCGGGGTGTGGCCCCCAAAAAGCAAAAACAAATAAATGTACTCTAAAAAGAGTCTCCCATGTTAAGGCCTGTCTGGGCCAGTATTGGGAACCAAGTAGGTGCCTGTCCTCAGGAATGCTGGTTCAGACCAGCACTAAAGTAGGGGTGAGGCCTGAGGGGGAGCAAGGGAGCTGTGAGACCCCATTTTACAGGGGAGTCAATGGAGCCTGGGATCATGCGGAGAATCAGGAAACTTGGGGTATTGCCAGCCTGCTGCACCTGATGCACCAGGACCTGACTGACGGGGTCCTGGTCACCCAGGTGACCTGGTCCCTCCAGAATGTCCTGGGTTGGGCAGAGATGACATCCATGTGGGAGGAGCAGGGAAAGCCACCGGAAGCAAGGGCCTAGAGTCACCCTGAGAGAGCAGAAGTGGTCGTGGAGTCCCTGCGCCTCACTGACCAGGGTTGAGTGCCCCAGGATGCTGGAGGGACCCCAGTCACACATCCCCATGGAGGGACGGCCAGCTGCTGGGCTGAGCCCCGGGGCAGGGAGGCCCTGCTCTGGTGGGCCGGCACCTGTCAAGACCACCTCCTGCTGCAGAAAGGAGAGTCTGGGCTGGACATCAGGCTCGCCATGCAAGGCCCTGGCCCACCTGGCTTACTGGTTAGGTGCACAGGACAGAGGACGTAAAATCAGTGTCAGCCCTTGGGCGCTGGTTGAGCCTGGAGGCTGTGGAGGCAACTTCCCTGGTCACTGCAAAGGTCAATCTCACGGTTACCAGGGGGTGGCCAGTCAATCAGGAGACAGTGAAGGGCTTCTTGTGACAAGCCGGCAGGCTGGATGCCAGCAAACTCAGGTCTTCAAGGCAACCTTTTTTTTTTTTTTAATCTATTTTCTTTTTTTTTTTTTTTTTGAAGTAGAACTGATTTTTCTAAATTTTTTCTTTTTGGGTCACACCCGGCAATGCTCAGGGGTTACTCCTGGCTCTGCACTCAGGAATTACTCCTGGCAGTGCTCGGGGGACCATATGGAATGC
>JAJIBD010016424.1:0-22775 GCA_021461705.1 Cryptotis parvus | reverse complement strand
GAAAGGTTGAAAGCATTAAACATAAAGATAGGCATTAGGAACTGGAGAGACAGTCTGCTGAGTAGGGTGCTTCCTTGTGCACTGCCAACCATGGTGGCACTGTTCAGATCCCAGCGCCCTTTGAGCCCACCAGGAGTGATCTTTGAGCACAGATGCAGGTGTTAGCCCTGAGCACAGGCAAGTGTCACCAAAAAAAGAAAAAACAAGATGAACATTAGGCCTCCCACAACCAATGAGCTTAGTCAAAAAACAGGGACAGGGAATAATTCTTCTTGATTTAGGATGTGTCTTTTCCAATGAAACTGGCTTGGCATTTACATAGAAGACTCTAGAAAATCTACTTAATCTAGTACATGTAGCGTTTTCTAAATACATTTCGGCAACTATCATATGACTTACCTGTTTATCAAAAGCCGCCCAGGATGGTGCACAGTGCCCTGCTCCTTTGGGAAGCGCGAGTGTACTTAGGCTTCCCGGTTTGCCCAGAAAGCAGCTCTCCTCCTATTCCAGGTTTGTCTTCACTCACCAACATCCTTACATTGTTGCAATATCCCCAATGTTGAGATTTGTGAAATTTCTCCCTTTGCTATCTGTGAACGCAAGACAAAAATAAAAGGGTCAAGTTACTCTTTAACTCTTTCCTTGTCTGTTTGAAAGGGTAAAAAACATTTCCCATTGTTTGTTTTTCCCATTTCAAAATGGGTATTTTGAGCAGCAAATAATTATGCCCTTACCCATAGAGTTTTGCCGCATGTTCACTCAATTAATCTTAACAAATTGAAAATTTTAAAAAGCAATTAAGTATAAACCCAATGCTGTGTGCCACTTCAAACATTTAAAAATAACTATTACTGCAAGTGAACATTTAGAACATTAGTTGGCTAATTGGGCTGTTCTATTTATTTGCTCGAAAACGCAAGAGGGGAGGGGCAGGGCCCTCTTCTACTTTAAAGTAAAACTGTAACAGTTTTTCCACAGAAGACAAAACTTTATTTTCACCAAAACAGAAGGAATAAAATATTTCCTCATTAAAACTTATTTAATAGAAAATTTCCCCCCAGCAGGCATTCTCCTCTACTTGTATAACCTTGGCCCCCTCTTCCTCAGTCCTCTCCCATTAATCTTTTCTGAGAATCCTGGCAGAGAGGGAAAAGCACAGAGAACGTTACCTCGGACTGGCAAGAATGCGGGCCAATGTAGACCGGCATGCACTGCTGGGAGGAACGGAAAGCAGAAACCGCCTTCTGAGGGCTGGAGGGAGTGTGAAATGAGGGGGGAGCCCTTGCCTTGCATGCGGTTGATCTCTGGCACCCATATGGTCCCCCAGGACCTCCAGGAGTGACCGCTGAGCACAGAGCCACCATTAAGCCCTGAGCAATGCTGCCAGCTGTGACCCCAAAATAAATACCCCCATCCTCCAACAAAAGCCTTCTGAGGAGAAAAAGGCAAACTCTAGCTAGCAAAGTCCAAACCAGCACATATCACTTCTGGGGTAGTCAATCCAGTCAAATGTTCTTCATCCCGGATGTGAGGGCAATCTGGCTGCGACATCTGTCACCACAATGATTGCCAGGGTAGATTTGGCTGATCTGGCTGGCTAGGTGGGTGTTCCCTTCTTCCCTCACAGCTCTATGTGCGTCCCCGAGTTGCATGCTCGGTCGAAGAGGAAGGCCTTCCCTGAATAGAGACGGACTGGTCTTCCGTCAAGGGTATAGGTGCAGTTGAGCTCCCCTGCTGGAACCTCCAAACAAGCTCTCAAGTGTACTTCATCCCTGTGTACAATGAGCTATGTGTGGGATCACTTCTTTTAAACATCTGTGTTTATAAAAGTGAAAAGCAGGAAATAATATAAATGCCCCATCGATGGCAGAAAAGGTACCTCAGCAGGCTCTCTTATAAAATAGACTCCTAATACAGAAGTTCTAAACTTACGCGGCTCCGCACAGACAAGTCTCAAAAAATGTCAATACAACAAAAGAAACTTGGGCTAAAATAAAGACACCCTACTGAGTGGAGAACGTATCTGTACATGATATTACCACTAAAAGGCTCACATTCAAAGTATACATAAAGCACTCACAAAGCTCAGTAACAAAGGAAACCAATGATTCCCTAAGAAAACGACAAAGGAGATAAACAGACATTTCCAGGAAAACTTACGGATGGTCAATAAGCAATTTAAAAAGTGCTCAACATCACTTATTCTCAGGGAAATGCAAATGTAAAAACAAACATCACCTCATGCCAGTGAGAATAGCACATGTCAAAAACACTGGAAATTGCCAGTATTGATAGAGCTGTGGTTAAAAAAGAAACTCGTTCACTGCTGGTGGGAATACTGTCTGGTTCAGCCTCAGTGGAAAACAGTATGGAGAGTTCTCAAAATATTAAGTATAGAATCTCTACATGATCCAGCGATTCAACTTCCTGGCACCTACCTGCCTCTCACCCTCAACACAAAAACACTGATCAGAAACGATAAATGCACACCTATGTTTACTGCAGTGTTTAGTTCAATAGCCAAGACACAGAAAAAACACAAAGGTCTAATGACAAACGAATAAAGACATGCTACATATACATATATGCACATATTCTATTGTGTGTGTCACTGTCACTGTCTTCCCGTTCATCATCGATTTGCTCGAGCGGGCACCAGTAACATCTCCATATGACCTGTCTCATGCAAGTAGAGCCCAACGGCACCTGCTTGCTCCAGGAACATAAACAGCCTCAACCATTCCATTAGGTCATGGGAATGAGGTCTATAATTGTTACTGGTATCTGGCATATCAAATACGACATGGGTAGCTTGCCAGGCTCTGCCGTGCGGGTAGCATACTATAGCAAAATGCCTTTCTGAAAATGAGCATTTCAAAAAGGATGAACTTTCTGTTTGTGTTCAATTTGAGAACTCTTCAGACTATCAAATTATTGGGAATAAACCATGTAAATGTGAAGAATATGATCAAACCTTTAATCACTTGTATCACTTGTCTTCACGTTGTTCATCTATTTGCTCAAGTGCACTCCAGTGACATCTCCATTCGTTGGGAATGAGGTCCATTACTGTTACTGTTTTTGGCATATTGTGTGTATATATATGAAATTGAAATGAAATACTATGCATCCACAAGGAAAAAAAATGAAATCATAGTTTCCTGCAATTTGAAGGGCATCGTTCAGAGTATAATAAGCCAAAGGAAAAGAGACGTACCAGATGATCTCACGTGTGGTGTTTAGGAAAATGAAACTGGGATATAGAAAATATCTACTGAAAACAAATCTTGTTATCTGATTAGGAGGGTAAAGCAGTGGACAGGAAGTGACTTGGAAGCTTGTGGGGAGGCTGTGGGCACTTTGGTGGTAGTGAGAAAACACCAACCATAAATGTCAATACTGGTGGTACCACCTTATCTAAACTGCAATACATTTTTAAATGCCAAGTCAAATAGAAAATTAGTAGACAGACACATAAAATTTTATATTTTCCACATAAGCCTTGAATATACTCAAAATACAACATTATCAATGGTAATACATGCATGAAAATGATAAGCAGCAACCCAAGATAATATGTCTATGAAGCAAATAAAAAGCAAATAAAATATTATATAGGAAATCCACATCCCCCAACTCTCTTTCAGGCCTACATAAAATCAAACGCTGTTGCTACCACTGATGCCTACATGGAGTTCATGTCCTTGCCTCTCAATTTGAATTATCCATCTGGTCCCAAGTTTGTAACTTGAACTTTAACATTTTCCCTGGATTTCATACAGTCATGGGGAAAAGGCTTTTGCACATCTTGGTGCACTGTTAGGAATTCTGAGAAGAGAAGCACCTTCCTGTTTTCCTCTTGTAGGGAAGGTGTCGGGAAGGACTGAGAAGCAGCATCTGGAAGTTGCCCTTGGGAGAAAAGGAGCCCAGCAGGAAGGTGTGGTGGCAAAGCTAGGAGCTGTGGTCAAGGCGACAAGTGATAGTCTAACTCTACCCTCAGAGACTCCCAAGCCATCAGCCCTGCCGCCAACTTCCCCTGACACGTGTACACATACTGCAGGTTATCACATGGCAGTCCCCAAAATCTAGACAGCAAAGGAGATGCTGAGTTGGTTAAAATAAATGGTGCAAAAGTCCATCAAGGGTGCCAGCCCCCACCACATAGAGTGTAGAAATTGCCCCACAATTTCTACACTCTATCTAACCCTCCTGGGTCTGACAGACTGAGGAAGTCCTTCCCTGAACACACTGAAAACCAGTGCATTCTCACAGTATCACAAACCCTTCATCCTCAACCATTTCAAGGGATCTTGGATCTTATATATTTCCTCAAGCATGTCTATTTTAACTCTTCCATACAAATGTATACATTAGGGGCCGGGGGCGATAGCCCAGCGGGTAGGGTTTTTGCCTTGCACTCAGCCGGCCTATGCTGGCCTGGGTTCGATTCCCGGCATCCCATATGGTCCCCGAGCACCGCCAGGAGTAATTCCTGAGAGCAGAGCCAGAAGCTCTGGCTGAGCATTGCCGGGTGTGGCCCAAAAAGAAAAAAATGTATATATTAGAAATTGAACTGTTTGACCAGGAAGTAACATCCTAAGGTCACAGGCACTGTTAGACTAGCAGATTTTTATATCAAGTCTTCTGCTTGCTAAAAAATAACAAGTTAGATAAAACTTCAGATATATGGCATCCTAAACACAAATTGTAGGACTCACAAATCTTTAGGAACAATGCTTGACTTAGACTTGAGAAAGGGATAAGAACCTTTTCAAATAAAGAAGAGTTGGCACAATTTGCAACAAATAAGCCAATAAAATCCAAAATAAACAGAATCTTGCAAAACAAGTGGCACTAGTTTTTCACACTCTCTCACACACACATACCATACACATGCCACACTCACACAAATGGCAACACAGTCCTTTATGTGAAAAATCTCTTTAAGGGGCCAGAGTGGTAGTCCAACAGGTAGGGCGTTTGGCTTACATGCAGTTGGCCTGGGTTCGATCCCGGCATCCCATATGGTCCACAAGCAACGTCAGGAGTGATTCCTGAGTGTAGAGCCAGGAATAACCCTTAACCATTGCCGGGTGTGATCCAAAAAGAAAAAAAAACCCTCTCTGAATGTCACTGAAATAAACTCCCCTATAAATAGGCATAGAGTAACTGGATGGATCAGGAAAGAAAATTCATCCTTTTGTTACCTAAAAAGAAATGCACTTAAACTCTCAGGATAAAGACTTAGAAGGTAAGGATGGACAAACCATCATTAAGTCAATGGAAGACCAAAAAGACGCTGAGACAGTCATACTTAAATCAG
The DNA here is from genome assembly GCA_021461705.1 of Cryptotis parvus. Taxonomy (NCBI): domain Eukaryota; kingdom Metazoa; phylum Chordata; class Mammalia; order Eulipotyphla; family Soricidae; genus Cryptotis; species Cryptotis parvus. The sequence goes on along the minus strand of JAJIBD010016424.1, from coordinate 17,452 downwards.
ACCAAATTCCATTCATTACAAAGAAATTAATTAGAGACAATTATAAATAGTACTTATGGGTCTACACCCAGGGCTCTGCCCCATGGGCCCCGGATGGCTGATGGTCTGACATAGAAAATGACTGGGCCCTCTGGGATGAACCCAGAGCCATGGCAGAGCCTGGCAAGCTACCCAGGGTGCATTTGATATGCCAAAAACAGTAACAATAATGAACCTCATTCCCAACAAATGGAGATGTTACTGGCGCCTGCTCAAGCAAATCAATGAACAACGGGAAGACAAGTGGTACAAGTGGTACTTCTGGGTCAAGGACACAATAGCTCAAGAAATACTGTAATTAGCCCTCAGCCCCAGCAGCTGAAAACCTTCACACTCCACAATCACTGCCATATTCAAGGCCAGACTCCACTCCTCAGATGAGCTCCATCTAGAAATTAATCCGTTGAAAAACTCAGGTATGCAGGTATTGTGGCTGAGATCTCCAGGCTTTCAGAGTACTGATATACCAAGTAGCACACCACATTTAATAGATGCAAGATAAGACAACCAAAAACAAAATATATAGTCACAATGCTTATTCTGTAATAACATATCAGTAATTTCTTATACAAGGGCTTAATGGTTCAATGGCTCCATGGTGAGACTGAATAATCTTCACTTCTAAGAAAACATTTCTTGATCATTTTAGCAAATTAGCTATAACAAGCAAAAAAATAAAATAAATTATTGAGGGTTTTCTTAGGGGAAGACTTAACTGGTGACTGGGAAAGTTGGAAACAATGGTGGTAGAACATTACAATGGTGGTGGATTTGGGGTTAAATATTGAATATTTGTAAGAAATTAACATGAACAACTTTTTTAATAAAATGAGCAGAATCCCACTAAGTTTAACAAGTTCAATAAAAGGAAGCAATAACACAGTGGTCTAATTCACACATAACAGCTCAGTAAAAATGTTTACTGAGTAAAAAACTTTAGCAGTACTATTACTTTTTCTAGATCCCTTATGTATCCCTGTATCATTTGTCCCATAGAATTTGGCAACTTGTTTCTTCATTGCCATCAGTCTCAGGAATCTTTTCATTTCTTCCTTGATTTCCTCTTTGATTCAGCTCTTATATAACAGCCAATTTCCAGGTATCGCAATTTCTCCCCATCTTCATCTTATGATTAATTTCTATCTCCGTGGCACTAGAATATGACAGGATGTGTGGTATAATTTTTATCTTTGTAAATTTAAGTTAGACTTTTATCCTAAAATGTGATCTATCCTGGAAAATATTCCATGTGCACTAGAGAAGAAAATGTGTTCTGCTTTTTGGAGTGGGAAGGCCCTTGTAAATCCATTAGCCCTATCTCTTCTAGTTCCTGTCTAGTGGATCTATCCAGTGGTAAGTGTGTGGTGTTGAAATCTCCCACTACTGTTACGTTTCCATCCATGAGTTTCTCTATGTTTGTGAGCAAAAAGTTTTACAAACTGCTGACCCAACATTTGGTGTATTTATGTTGATTAGAGTTAGTTTTACATGGTCTATCATTCCCCTGATTAATAAGCAGTGTCAATCTCTGTCTCTAAGTACTTTCTTTAGATTGAATGCAATTTTGTCTGATATAAGTGTGGCTGTCCCAAATGTTTTTTGTTCTCCATTGACTTGTATAATTGTTTTGCATCCTTTTTCTCTGAGCCTGTGTCTAGCCTGTCATTTTAGATATGATTCCTGTAAGCAAAAAAAAATGTATTTTGTTTCCTGATCCAACGCTGTGCCTTTTGATGGGAGAGTTTATTCCATTAACATTCATAGATATTATTGGTACAAAGTCATCTGTTCTCAGGCACTTAGGAACTTTCAAACTTGCCATTTTACTGTGTAGGATTGTGGCTTCTACAACTGGTTATTTGGTTTATATAAGTGGAGTTTCAGTAGTTCATTCAAGGTTGGTTCGCTTATCACAAATGTCACAAAGCTCTTGTTTGTCTGAGAATGCTTTTAATCCCTCCCTCCCATCTAAATGAGAGCTTTGCTGGGTAGTGAATGCCAGGTTGAAAATTTCTTCCATTCAGTAACTTACATATGTCATTCACTCTTTCTCAGCTGTATCATTTTGTACAGGAAATTTGTTGAGATTCTTATGTTATTTCCCTTGTTATTTAAGGGTTTGTTTTTTTTTTGCCAAAAACCCCAAAACCCCAAAAACCCCATCACACCCAGCGATGCTCAGGGGTTACTCCTGGCTCTGAACTCAGAAATTACTCCTGGCGGTGCTTTCGGAGGACCATATGGGGATGCCGGGGATCGAACCCGGCCGGCACAGGCTGGTCATGTGCAAGGCAAATGCCCTACCTGCTGGGCCATCGCTCCGGCCCCTATTTAAGGTTTTTTTTTTCTCTCTTGCTACTTCAAAAGTTCACCTTTCTCTTTGGTTTTTCCCAATTTGATTACTATGTGTCTTGGTGTTGTTCTGTTTGAGTCTATTTTACTTGGTACACTTCTGGCTCTTAAATCTGTGCAGCTACCTCCTTACAAAGAGCGGGAAAGTTCTCAGTTATTACATTTACTACCATTCGTTCTTCCCCTTTCCTTTCTTCCTTGCCTTCTGGTCTTCCTGCAATTCCAATATTCTTCCTGTATTGTTTCATTAGGTACCTTAAATTTTCTTCCATTCTTTTGTTTCTCTACCTTTTTTGACTTCTTTATCAATGCTGGTCTGTATCTTGTCTTCAAGTTAATCTAAAGGGTTTTCCCCTGTAAGATCCTGTTACTATGGCTTGCCAATGTCCTCTTTAGCTCCTTCACTTCCATTTGTATGGAAGCTCTCATCTTCTGAAAAATTCTTTAGTTGGCTGCATTTTTCAACTGGTTGTTGCTTAATTTCACTGCAAATGATTGTTTATTCTCTTTCCAGTGCAGTGAGTGTGAATTTTAGGTCCTCATCAATCAGGCTCAAAAGTTTCCTTCCTTCCTTCCTTCCTTCCTTTCTTCCCTCCCTCCCTCCCTCCTTCCTTCCTTCCCTCCCTCCCTTCCTTCCTTCCTTCCTTCCTTCCCTTCCTTCCCTTCCTTTTCTTCCTTTCCTTCCTTCCTTTTTCTCTCTCTCTCTTTCTTTCTTTTTTTTTTTTGCTCCTTGGGTTATACCCATAGGTGCTCAGGGGTAAGTTACCCCTGACTGCACTCAGGAATTACCCATGGCGATGCTCAGGTGACCAAACAGGATGCTGGGGATCAAACCTGTGTAGGCCACATGCAAGGCAAATATCCTACTGGTTATCACTATCACTTTGGCCCAGGCTCAAACACATCAGTGGGCTGGCAACTTGCCTGAGTTCTTACCCCTATCTGCAACTGCGTCTGGATTCCTTAGTTTCCCAACTGTTCTTTTTTAAAGTATTTTATTATACCACCGTGAGATATACAGTTACAAAGATGTTCATAAGATGTTCATATTTTGGGTTCGGTCACACAGTGTTCCAGCACCCATCCCTCCACCAGTGCCCATTTCCCACCACCAATGTCCCCGATTCCCTTCCCCTCCCCTAGCCTGCCTCTATGGCAGGTTCTTAATTTCTTTCTCTTTCTCTCTTTCTATTTTCATTCCTTTCCACATTGTGTATTACAATACATACATTAAGAGGTTGTCATGGGTATCTTTTTGCTTGTATTTAAAGCTCAGTTTAGGTTGGTATCAGCACTTTTGACAATCATTACCACACTGTCTCATTCTCTGACTTACCTAGCCTCTGACTCCACACATTTCTGACAATTTCCACCTTTGGCAAGACCTCCTGTTCCATGTTTTGCCTGACCTTGGATATTGGTATCATAATATGTACATACATATATATGTATGTATATATATACATATATATATGTCATGTAAATAAATGCAGTCATTCTATATCTGTCTCTTTCCGCCAATTTCACTCAAAGTGATCCTCTCCATGTCCATCCATTTCATAACTTCATTTTTCCTGACAGCTGCATAGTATTTCATTGTGTAAATGTACCAAAGTTTCTTTATCCAGTCATCTATTCTCGGGCACTCTAGTTGTTTCCAGATTCTGGCTATTGTGAATAGTGCTGCTATGAACATAAACGTTCCCACTGTTCTTTGAGTTTTGTGGGATTAATGAAAGGTAGAGGTTTAGATTCCCAGTTATTTGATAACAGATCTGCTAGGTCTTAAATCAGGCAACTACTAATACTACTTTTGTTTTCAAGTTATTTTCTATATTATGAAATGTTGTTTGGGTAAGCCCTTCCAAAATTGTCAGCTAGTTACTTGCTAAAGTTAAGTGACATGTAAGTCAGCATAGAGTTTGTGAAATAGGAATGCCCCCATCACCTACTCCCAATATAAAATATATATGAAGTAGTTTCTTTGGTTTGGGGTTTAGAGGTTTGACTGACACGAAGTGGGGCCAGCATCAGGTGTAGGGAATGGGGTCTGGCAATGAAAAGCTGCAGGATCGGATCCCAGGGCTTCCCTTTGTGTGAGAAAAATGGGCTTTCAGGCTGGGGAGGGTACAGGTTCAGATCCGCAATGAATGTACCTAGGTTAAAGGTTAAAGGTGAAGCCATGTGGGCCCAGCACTGAGCACAGGAATGGAGTCTGATGAAGCAATGCTGCAGGCAAAATTATATACTTTAGAAACTAGTTCATTTGGATTGAAGATTTCTTTGGTAGGATGTAGTTCATAAAGCACCTATTTCAAATGCCTTCCTCTCATCCACTTCCCCCCCACACACACACCTGAGATCTGCATTATAAACTCTAGCGTGTGCAAGTCAACCTACCCTTTGTCCAAGTATCACTGAAATGATGCTCAAACTCCAAATAAATTAAATAAAATGTTCTAAGAAATGGTAGTCAGAAGGTATTCTTTCCAGACCCAGAGCTCTCTGGTACTTCAATCCCTGGCTCTCAATTCTTAGGACATCACTATTAGAAAGACAGTACCCAAATCCACTCTCCGATTGTTTCACATCAAATTAGTAGTTGATACCCTTCCTTGTAGCTACAGATTAGGATAACAATTTTATCACATGCTTTTGTTTATTAACGAACAACCAATAAGTTGTCAGAGCCACTTACTTGAGAAACCATAAGGTGAAGCTGGCTACAGGCATCGGCATCAGGAATAGCGGATTTAATAACATTCTTTCTAAACTCCAACCAGCACACCAGTCTCTTTGTTATTTTCAAAGCTATACTCCAAAGCCCAGATGCTCGACAGCCGAACAACAAAGGCAAAAGATTGAAGGGCTTGGTATGAATCTGACAGCTCACTCGGGACACCAGGAACTGGAAGCCAATCTTTGCAGATGTGAACATCATTCCTCTAGACCTAATAGTTAACACGTGTGATAGTGTTTTAAGTATTTGGGAAGCTTTAATTCATTGTTTAATTCCCAGAGAAAATCTGTGAGTGCAGGCTATCACTCAAGAGGGCAGAGTTGAATTTGCCCAAGGTGATTCAACTCACAGGTGTGGGGGAATTTAGGATGCAAACCCAATGCCCAAGGTCATAAAGGAACATTAAGCTTTGCATTGTTTGTGGCTTTGTTTTTAGTCATCAGAGCTGAATTAATTCATTTGCTTTTATAACAAGGAAAATGACCACCATGCCTGGAGGGGAGGTAAACAAATCAGATAATTGGACAGACAAAACCCCTTAAAGGTATTAGAAGAGACATGCAGAAACCTGTATACAGCCACAGGCAGCCTACTGGAAATCTGGGGACTAAAGTTTGCATTTGCCGATTCAATACAAATTAAAACCACTTATTCTGTTAGCTACTTTTTGAGCTTAACGGCACATATGACACAGAATAATTTTAAACTATTAGTCTTAGTCTGATCAAATTTGGAGCTAGTTTACTTTCTTCCATGCATAGCTTTCCTCCCTCCATGTCCTATTTATTTTCAAACTTCACTTTCTCTTCATTTCTATACTTTTATAGAGAAAAAAATCATTGTACAGATATTCCTAATAACCTAGAGGGAAAAAAAACAACAAAATTGTCTCAGGGATAGTGAGATCTTAGCACTCAGGACTACCAGAGCATGAAAGCTATCATTACTTATTAATAAACCTAAATCACTCAGAAAGAAACCCCAAATGTGAAAATAAAATATCCATGCCAAAAAAACTTCAAACACTTTTCAAGGTAATTTTCCTCTCATAACAACCCTAACTTGAAAGTGATACTGAGCTCATGATTCTGAGCCAGCACTTCAACATAACAATATGACCAGTTTTGTATATTTAATAATGTATTTAAATCAATAGAAGGGGAAATAAAATATAAATCAAGATCAAGAAAACAGTGCAGTCCTTCCTCAGAAGATGATTATTTTCTCTAAATAATTCAACTGAAAGTACCAATCAATGAAAACAATTATATAAACTTTCCCAAAGTCAATTAAAAATCACTGGCTCACTGGAACTGATTAGTACATCCATTTGAAAATTCTTTCTCCTTGTCAGCCTCCATTTAGAAACCAGAAAAGGCTTAACACTTATTTTCTGAGCACCCGTCTGAGAAATATGTTCTAGTATCCTTGGGAAATGTTGTGAGCCAAGGAGACAAATGCAGGTGATGCTGCCCCAAGCAATAGTAGCAGAGTGGAGGGTAACTTCCTTGAAGGAGGTCAACCCAGGTTTGAGCCCTAGCACCCCATATGGTTCCCTGAGCCCCACCAGGAGTGATCCCTGAGCACAGAGTCAGTTGTCAGCCCTAAAGCCTATCTGGGTGTGGCTCCAAAATTTTAAAAAAGTGCTTTCAGAGCAGACATTCTTATCTTGTTCCTGATCTTAGGAAATTTTGATTTATTGCTAAGTAATGATAATGAAGGCTAAATGTCCTTTCTCTAAAATAAGAAAGTAGGGCCAGAGTAATAGTCCAGCGGGTAGGGCATTTCCTTGTGCATAGCCGACCCGGTTCGATCCCCGGCATCCCATATGGTCCCCAAGCACCACCAGGAGTAATTCCTGAGTGCAGAACCAGGAGTAACCCCTGAACATTGCCGGGTGTGACCCAAAAGCAAAAAAAAAAAATCAGAAAGTAGGCAAGAATGTCTTCTCATCACTCTCATTAAACATATTGTATGAAGTTTTACCCACTGTAATAAGGCAAGAAAAAGAAATAGCATGCTGGCTAGAAACAAAGAAATATAACAATCTGTCTATAACAGAATGTCTACATAGGAAAAAATGCCACAAAATATGTGATCCTTTATCCCAAATGCTAAACCTAATACTTGAGTTTAGCAGGATGGCAAAATACAAGTTCAACATACAAAAATCAATCACACTTCTCTACACCAAGGAACATACAAAACAAAATTTAGTTTTGACACTGAGATATCCATTTGGAAGTGGGTGAACTGAATAAGGACATTGCCAGCCTCTTGGTAAGCAAGTGCCTGATTTAAGTTTTGACACTGAGATTCCATTTGGAAGTGAATAAGGATACTGCCAGCCTCTCCCAGATAAATAGCCAGACTGTCCTGCACACAGAGCCTCCTTTGTTTAATAAATAGATCCTCAAAGGTTTAGATAACTGGCCATTTGGGACCACTTAAGAGTCCCCCCCAATCTTTCTTTTTCAGCTTTAAATCCCCAGTTCCCTGTTTTTTAATTCACCAATAAAGAGTCAGTGAAATCCTAGACCCCTCCCACCCTTGACCCCAATAAAATCAGGACTGTTTATGCTTTCTCTACCATGACCACACTGTGTGGCCCAGGTGTGCCATGTAATTTCCAGACCTTGTAAGTGACAAAACTTTTTTGAAAGTGTTCCTTGCTGGTTATCGTTGAAGGTCATCTGCAATCATAAGAACCACGAGGATTGGCCCAATCACAGTTTTGGTTATTGATACTCTTGAATGTGAGGCAATAAAGAACAAAAACATAGTTGATAGCAAAAAGCACAATACATAAGAGAGTAAATTGTACATTATCAAAATTGGAAATCTTTTGCTCTGCAAGACAAAGATGAAAAGACAAACTAGAACTGGGAGAAAATATGTGCAAACCACACCCATCTTAGACAATGGTTAAGTATCTAGAATTCTCAAAACTCAACAGTGAGAAAACATTCCATGAGAAAAAGGCAAAGGACAGAACCAGACATTTCACCAAAGAAATACAGAGGGGGCAAACCAGAACATGAAAAGGTATTCAACTTATCAGTACTCAGAGAAATGTCAATTTAACCCATGATATCACTATAGACTTAACCAGACACCCTAAAATGAAAAATAGACACTAAATGTTAACCAAGATGTAAAAGAACCTAGATGAAGGTCTCATATTGCTCCCAATGATGCAAACTGCTGTGTTCACTCTCAAAAAAGTTTTGATGCGAGAGGGGGAATGGAGACAAAGTATAGAAGGTAGGGTGCTTCCTTTGCATGCTATCAACCCGGTTCAACCCCAGAACCTCATATGATCACGTAAAACCCACCAGGAATGATCCCTGAGTGTAGAGCCAAATATAAGCCCTGAGCACTATTAGGTGTGGCCTCAAAACAAATAAATAAAAACATGGTTTGGCCATTTTTTAATGAAACTAAACATGTAATTATCAGATGACCCAGGAACTTCACATTTATGTTTACCTATTTTGTGGTGATAAGGATTGAAATCAGGGTCTCACATTTGCAAAACATGAGTTCTACCACTGATCACATCCCAGCCCAGAAACTGAATTCTTAATTATTTAACTTAGGAAAATGAAAACACATGTCCACCCAAAAACCTGTACACAAACAGTGGTAGTCATTTTATTTATAACAGCCCCAAATTGAAAATAGATGTCCTTTATCAAGTAAGTGGTTAAGGAAATTATGGTAGAGATATGAAATCATATTCAGTGATAAAAATGGAACCAACCTAGATTAATCTCAGGGAATGATGTCAAGTTCAGGGGAAAAAAATTCAATCCCACAAGAACATACTTTACATGCCCATTTATGCAATATTTTCAAACTAATAAATATTTATAAGTGGAGAACTAATGTAATGGTCTCCAGGAGCTAAGGAGGAGAGGAGGTTAATGGAAAGGGGTGGTTTATAAAATGACAATGGAGGAATTCCTTGTGAATTCTGGTATATTTTTATTGTCATGGTGGTCACAGTAACCTACACATGTGGTTAACTGTACAGACTAAATAAGCACACACACACACACACACACGAACAAGTAAAATTGGGGAAATTTGAGGGCAGATTATTAGTTTATACTAATGTTAATATCCTAGTTTGGCATTGTACCATCAATTGCTAAATATTGCCAAAGGACACCTGAGAAAGCACAGAGGAAGAGCTCTTACAACTGAATGTGAATCTGATTATCTCATTACATTTTTTTCAATTAACAAAAACAGGAAAGGGAGAGTTCACTTTCCCCATGGTCTCTAGGAGAGGCTCCATTCAGGTAAACAGCATAGTTCTGAATGTAAGTAAGTAATAAAGGACAAAACTCATAAAAAATGAGATGGAAATAGTCCTGCAAGAAGTAAAACATAAATATGTTTCAGTCTAATACAGCAGAATATTTTATCAAATTCATGTAAAAAACTTTTAGCAATTACAATCTAACTTAGTCTTGGGAACTAACCTGATTTTCCCCTAAATCCCTAGACACTGTGACAGTTCCCTCCTTGAAGGCATTTGCTTGGCCTTTATTTAGTCAGTATGGATTTTTCAAGTTGATTTGGACCATCAAAGGCCTGAATAATAAGGAAATGAAAATGTCACCTCTGACTCCCATTTGCTTTGGGAATTTCACACCAAAAAGTTGCATGTGTGCCCTTCCTACAACAGCTGAAACAGGATAACCTCAGGTAATGACACAAGAAATTCCTTTTTATTTACTCAATTGTGCGCCTGGCATCCTGTTGTTGGCAGTCCTAGCCTCCTAAGGGGTCCTGCCTGATGAATGTTCAGAGAAAATCTGCTCCTTCCAGAAAAAGCCAAACCGGATATCAACAAGAGAAAAATATCCCTCAGCATGGCGTCATAGGTCACAGAGAGGTGGTGAGTCACTACTTACATGGTGACATCTTCATGCTGTCCTGGATGTTTTGTGTGAGCCACACATCTGAGAGGCTTATGGCCTATTTAAAATATAAAGCAAATGACTTTGCTCCACCTTTATATTCACTGTTGCTAAAATAAGAAATATTTTTTGTTCCACAGCAACAGTTAAAGACATAGGGAGAAGCTAATTCCACGGATGATTCTCCCAAGCTGTGTCCACCCTCCTCTTGTTTTTAAGCATGGCTGCCATAAGAAGTCAGGGACAACTGGCAGGCACATACATGGTAGGGACCTGCACTAGGTAGAAAGGCACTATGAGCATGAAAGGAAACCCAGAAGCAATCAAGGGTATATGTGTCAGCTGAGGACAATCACACATAAGAATGCAAAACACAGCACAGGAAATATGGCAACAAAGGAGTGGCCTGAACAATAGAAACTCAGGTTATGTAGACCAGAGAGATGACTCCTGCTGGAAATGATCAGGAAAGGCTTTAATGAGGAAGGGGGATTAGAGCCAAGCTTTTATAGAGGCAAGGGTCTGTATGGCAAAAGAAAAAGAGACAGGAGCATGCTGACAGGGCAGGAGACAAAGGCCATTAATTGAGAGGAACCGTCCAAAATAAATACAAAAGGACAGTCACCCTGCTTACTTGACTAGCGTATTAGGTATGTTTTTCATTATGACAAGGATTGTTAAGAAAGAATGGTGCTGAATCTCTGACAATAATGATGGACTTCTGTATTACCTGTATTATTTTTTAAAAATGAACTTTTTTTTTACAGAAAGGAATGCTCAGGATAAAGTGAGCTCCTGGACTGGCTGGTGTGGCAACGTTGTTGGCTCTGACAGTCATTATTTCTTCTTTGTTCTCTTGTCAAGCTCCAAAAATAGATGATAAGAAAATCAAATAACTTCCCAATGTACCTTTAGCAAAGGATAGTCATATGACTCAATTCTGGTCAATAAAAAAAACATACTGGAGGTTGGGAAACTTTTTGTCATAATAAGCTTTTATCCCTTCCTCTCATTCCTCCTTGTTTTCACCCTGGTTAGGAGTAGTTATGATGATGGAAATGAGGCAACCATCTTGGCAACCATAAAATCACAACCATTAGACAACACTTAATATTCTGAAACCGGTAGAGCAGAGTGACTACAAGAACCAGAGACCTTTATGCATTGTCAGTCTGAACCTGTACTGCCAAGTCTTTCCTAGTTCTTAGTGTATGAGAAATTTGACATAAGCCACTGTGAGGCCCTTTGTTTATGTAAAGACCAAAGTATTCTGTGTGGCACAGCTGTAACATTTAGGACAAAATGCAAAAAGTGACCATGATGTCGGATCCCATCGGAAAAAATCACTCTACGAAAGGACACATATCAGATTTTCTCACTATTTTGTGGTATATAGAATAACAAGAAGGGAAGTGAATATTGAAAGTAGGCAAACCTTTAATCCTAGAGTACAGAAAAATAACAAGGAAGGAGAGAAACATAGAGGGAAGTAGGAGTGGTCTGGAAATAACATGCGGGCAATGGGCAGGACCCTTGGATACTTGGTGTAGAGTCAAGATCTCTATGTACATCAAAACCACTAGACACAATACTGCTAAATGCATGTGACCCACATCACAATAACTAAGCTTAAAATTGAATCCATGAAGGAGATGAGGGGTCTGGGGGGAAGTGAGGACATTGGTGGAGCGCGCGGATACTGTGATGGAACAGAAGGTGGAACAGTGCATGCTTTAAACTCAGTTATTAACAACTCTGTAAATCATGGTACCTAAATAAAACATTTTTTAAGACAAGTAACTCTAGAGGACTAGAGAGATAGCACAGCAGCTAAGGCGCTTGTCTTGCACATATCTGAGAGAGGTTTGTTTGATCCCTGGCATCCTGTATGGTTTCATAAAAGCACCACCAGGAGTAATCCCTGAGTGCAGAGCCAAGAGTAACCCATGAGGAGAAAGGGACTCTCATCCATTGTTGGTAGGAATGTCGAGCTGGTACAGCCTTTTTGGAAAACAATATGGACATTCCTCCAAAGACTAGAAATTGAGCTCCCATTTGACCAGCAATACCACTTCTGGGAATACACCCTGAGAGACCAAAAACACACACCCATCTACACTTCTATGTTCAAAGCAGCACTATTCACAATAGCCAGAATCTGGAAACAACCAGAATATCTGAGAACAGATGACTGGATAAAGAAACTGTGGTACATCTACACAGTGTAATACTACACAGATGTTAGAATAAATGAAGTTATGAAATTTGCCTATATATGGCTAGACATGGAGAGGATCATGCTGAGTGAAATTAGCCAGAGGGAAAAGGACAGATATAGAATGACTGTATTCATTTGTGGGACTGGGCCTCTGGGATGAACCCAGAACCACGGCAGAGCCTGGCAAGTTACCGGGGTCTATTCAATATGCCAAAAACATTAACAATAATGGACCTCATTCCTAATGAATGGAGACATTACTGGCGCCCTTTCGAGCAAATCAATGAACAACGGGAAGACAAGTGACAAGTGACAAGTGACCAATATCCAAGGCCAGACAAACATGGATCAGGAGATCTTGTCAGTGGGTAGAACCTACTGCAAATATGTGGGAATCAGAGGTTAGGCAATACAGAGAAAGGAACAGTGTACTAATAATTATTGTAAATGATAATACCAGTGTAGAACTGAGCATTGAAAGTAGGCAAAAGGATATACATGATAACCTCTAACTCTATATATTGCAAGCCAAAATGCGTAAAAAGAAGGAAGGAGAGAGAGAAAGAGAGAGAAAAGTGAAAATTGCCTGCCATAGACGCAGACTGGGGAAGGGGGAAATCATGGGACATTGGTGGAGGAAATGGGCACTGGTGGAGGGATGGGTGCTGGAACACTGTATGACTGAAAGCCAAATATGAACACTTTTGTAACTGTATATCCCAAGGTGGTATAATAAAAAAAATTAAAAAATTAAATGTACTTAGTAATAAAAGAGTAACCCCTGAGAGTTGCTGGGTGTGACCCCAAAACCAAAGAAAACAAAAAACTAGAAACTCTAGTGTTCAAGCCCCAAATTAACAATTAGAAATAACAAGAGTAATACCATTTTCAAAGTAGGAGGGATTGGGGCGCTGCATAGTGGTAGAATGCTTGCCTTGGCGTGTGTGAGGCATAAAGTGTGATCCTAAGCACAACATACACACAAATACACACACACACATACACACACTCGTGGTATATAAATCATATTTTCAAAAATGGGACCAGTCTGAAATAATGTACTTTCAAGGACATTTCAATAGTTAATCAAGAACAAGTAACAGAATAACTTTCAAATAAAAATCATTCTGTAATCTGTATAGTAGATATGTGCTAGTCTGTCTGTGCACAGCGACTGCTCACTACAAACTCCTATCTTTAGTTTTCATTTATTTATTGGTTATTATTTATTTACTAGATATTTTATTGAGATAGAATTTATGTCACATAAAGTTAACCCATTTGGAATAAAGAATTCATGGAGTCAGCTCAATGCTGGGCTAAGGACATACTTTGCATACAGGTGGCCCCGCTTTGATTCCTCGCATTGCCTGGTCCTTCGAGCACTGCCAGGATCCTGAGCACAGAAGAGGTAGTTCTCTCTGAGCACTGATGGGTATGCTTGCCTCCGTAATTAATATTTTTAAATAGTCAATGGATTTTACTCAAATTACAAAGTGTACCGTAATCATCATGATCTAATATGGAATGCTTCTGTTAGCGTCCATAAGGGAACCTTATACTCATTAGTAATCACTCACCACTTCCTCTTTTCCCCCCCAAACAGGTCTTGGCAAAACCATTAATCACATTTTCTGAGCTATACATTTGCCTTTTTAGGTACATTTCACACTAATGGGATCAAACAATATGTGATCCTTTGAACATTGTTCTTAACTATGTTTTTGAACTTCATCAAATTTTAGCACATATTGGTGCTACATCTCTTTTTCTGGGCAAATAATATCCCATTATAAGCACATTCTGTTCATATATTCTTCTGCTAATATGAATCTGGATTATTTCCACTTCAGGGATCTTACCAAAAATACTGTTGTGAACTTCATGTACATAAATTTTGAGGACATGTTTTTTTCTCTTAGGTATACACCTGAGAGTACTGTGTCATGCAGTAACTTTACTTAAACTTCTGTGGAACTGCAAACTTTCCAGAGTCACAGCATTTGCCATTCCATCCAGCTATCTAAGGGCTCTAATGCCCACACATCCTGGTGACATTTAATTATCTCTTTTGTTTCTAATCATCCTAGTGGTGTGCCAGTTCCACACCAATGGGATCATACAACATGGGGTCTTTTGCATACTTGTTTGAACTTTTTAACATTCATGAGGTTCACCTATGCTGTGGCATATTTGTGGCATGTACCTTTCAAGAAATATTTACAGAAATAATATATAGCAAAAGTATGGGGTAGAAAATAACCTGTGGCCTTTCTCTAATAACCATCAGGTTGAGCATCTTTTTCTGTACTATTTGTATAGTTTCTCTAGAGAAATGCTACTCAAATGCTCTACAGTAGATCATTTATCTTTTTAAAATTAATTTACATTTTATTATACTACCATAAGATATACAATTATAAAACTGTTCACGATTAAACTCCATACGGTGTTCCAGCACTTGTATTTACCTTCCGTTGATGTTATTGTGATAACTGGGTTCATGCTTGCTTATGGTGCTTGCATATTCGTTGTGGTGCTAACTGGGGTCCCACTCCTTCAGCTGTGTGGCCACTAATGCACAGCTAGTTATAATATGACCAGAAAATGCTTGGCAAAGCATCTGGATCAGACAAAGAAGCTGCCCAACATGGAGCAGAGCTGTCAGGATTGTGCTCAGTTTATGTAGGTGTTCAAACTGCAGCCTTGGCCTTATGAGGCAGGTGCATTAGCCACAGAACCACCTTCCAGACTGCCATTTTGATTTTTTATAGTATAGTGTTGAGAATTATTCATACATACTGGGTATGCCACTCATTAGATAGAAGCTTTGCAATTTTTTTGGTGCTATAAGTTGCCTTCCATTTTTTGATATCTTCTGAATCAGAACTTTTGCTATTTATTGCAGCACTATATATGATAGCTAAAAACTGAAAATAAAACATCTGTACATTAAGGGGATGGGCTGAATAAATGGTGTATCCACATAATAGAGTACTATGTATCAATAAATGGAACATGCATTCCAATGGAATAGATCTATACACTATAAAGATAAACTAAAATATTCTAGTAGAATAAAAAACAGAAAGGTTCAAGAGAATTGTAGCATATCACTGTATCACTCTATCACTGTCTTCCCGTAGATCATCGATTTGCTCTAGCGAGCACCAGTAACATCTCAATAGGTCCTGTCACATGCGAGATAGCCCAAGGGCATCTGCCCACTCCAGGAACATAAAGAGCCTTAAACCATTCCATCAGGTCATGGGAATGAGGTCTATAATTATTACTGGCATTTGGCATGTCAAATACGACACGGGTAGCTTGCCAGGTTCTGCCGTGTGGGTGGGATACTATGTTGCATATGCTGTCACTTAATAAGTAACTGTGAGTTTTAAAATAAGTTTAAGAATTTGTTTTAAAAATCAAGTTTCAGGACCAGAGAGACAACAGCAGAAGGAAGCATTTGCTCGGCATGCGGTCGACCGGTTTGGAGCCCCAGGACCCGACCACCACCAGAAGTGATCCCTGGGTGCAGTGGCAGGAAGTAAGCCCTGAGTACCACCAGCTATGGCAATTTTTAAATATATATATTTTTAAATATAAACCAAGGGATGGCTCAGTGGCTGAAAAGTGAGGCCACAGAAGTTTGACCCCTAAGGTTCACATTCATCAGGAACACAGTCACAGTTGCTCTTCTGACTGGAGAAACTACAACAGAGTATACAATCTGACCCACAGAAACTACCTGTGAGAGCTCTACAACTAAAAGGCACAACCTCCAGAGAACATGAGCACTGACAAGATGCACAAGCATTACTACCACAATTGAAGTGTGTGATCTTCAGCGGGGCCACAGCTGATTGAGTATGTGTGACCTCAGAAAGCACCACAACCAAATTGTGTATAACCCTGTTACTGCAACAGTATCAGTGAAAGGAAGGAAGAAATTAAAGAAGAGAAATAAAATAATATAAAATTCACACACGATTAATTGCTACTCACCTATCAATTTTTTAAATGAAATCCTGTATTTGCAACTGGGAAGGAACTGAAGGGTATTGTGCTTAGAAAATTAGGTCAGACAAATAAAGACAAACACTATATGATTCTAGTCCCATATAGTACATAAAGAAACAAATAAACCAAGTAAAATGAAAAACAAACTTAGACTATCATACCAAATTATTAGTTACCAGAGGGGAAGGAAGGGAATGGGTAAATATAATAAAAATGGAGAACTCTATGTTGAATGATGGGATTAGACTTTTAATGAAAAACATAAAGTACTTTGAAAAAACTATTATCGCTAAAATACCAAAGCAAAAAGGAATAATCCAAAGCTAAACAGAAAAAATTTAATTACTTATACAGGGTGAGAGGAATTGTAGGGATGTAAAAAAAAAAAGCCAAGACTTAGCTAACGCTATTCACCTTATAAACATAGCTTTGAAACTAAATAAACCTTGTATGTTATAACAAAAAGTTAAAATCTAAAAGTAAAATGAAATGAATGAACCTAAAAGGTTGGTGACTTAAACATACTATAAGGAATCATTGAAGTAAAATTAAGACAGTACTTTGTACAGTTCTAGTCAAATAGATTCTGAAAACACAAAGAACTACAAAAAATAGAATAACAAAAGTAGTTTTATTTTTTGATGTTTAAGCCGATATTATCAAAAACTGTTACACAGTTTTATTTGAGAGGATAAGACAAGTCAACATGCTAATGTACTTATGAATTAATATCTTTAATATAAGTAAAAGATAAATACAAATCAAAAGCAGATAAAAAACTATTCTCCTTGAACTGCAATGGAAATAACATAATGAATTCATGTTGTATTTATCTTTAAAGATGCAGATGTGTTTTCTAGATTTATTTTAAGAGAATAAAATGTCAAGCCACAGACTGGGAGAAAATATGTTCAAGTCATGTACCAACAATGGACTTGTCAGAATATTAAAAGAACTCTGAAAATGCAACAGTATGAAAACAGTTCGTTTAAAGACGAACAAAGACATAAATAGTTATCTAATCAATTAGGATATATAGATGGCAAGTCAGCACATGAGAAAATGTTCGGTATCATTAGCCATCAGGGGAATAAAAATTTATATCAGTATGAAATATAACTGTTCACCAGTTAGAATGATTAAAATCAA
>JAJIBD010016423.1:0-16739 GCA_021461705.1 Cryptotis parvus | reverse complement strand
TTCCTTCCTTCCTTCCTTCCTTCCTTCCTTCTTCCTTCCTTCCTTCCTCCTTTCCTTCCTTCCTTCCTTCCTTCCTTCCTTCCTTCCTTCCTTCCTTCCTTCCTTCCTTCCTTCCTTCCTTCCTTCCTTCCTTCCTTCCTTCCTTCCTTCCTTCCTTCCTTCCTTCCTTCCTTCCCTTCCTTCCTTCCTTCCTTCCTTCCTTCCTTCCTTCCTTCCTTCCTTCCTTCCTTCCTTCCTTCCTTCCTTCCTTGCTTTCTTGCTTTCTTATGTTGTTCTTTTCTTTCGTTCTTTTGTTCTTTCTTTCCTTCTTTGGTTCTTTCTTTTATTCTTTTGTTCTATTCTTTCTTTTTTTTCTTTCTTTCTTTCTTGATTGCCTGCTTGCTTTTCTTGCTGTAAACCTGAGTAAAAAACTTCTTCAGCATAATCTTGATTTATATTAGGAAATACATGTGCATACATGATTCAGTGCTAGTAACATTTTTGTCAATGGCAATCAATTAAGAATAGTAAGTTAAAGATGTGGTTCAGTGATAAAGAGAATGCTTTGCAGCCACAAGACTGGGTTAAATGCCTCGCTTTTACAAAAAACAAGCACAAAACACTAGTGTTAGAAATGACTTTCCTTAAAATTTTAACATATTTTACCAGAGAAGCCCACTGATTATAAATCTCATTTTCCCCAGTAAGTAAATAATTACAACTGACTTGCCATAAACAATCACAAATCCAGAAGCCACAAACACAGCTATTATATTTAATGAAAACACAGCTATTATATTTAATGAAAACATTGAGATAAGCTAACTTTTGAATTATTTAGATCAAAGGTGCTGGAGTGATAGCACAGAGGGTAAGGCATTTGCCTTGTACACGCCGACCTGGGTTTGATTGTCGGCATCCCATATGGTCCCTGAGCACCACCAGGAAAACCCTGAGCATTGCCGGTGTGACCCAAAAAGAAAAGAAAAAGAAATATTTAGACCAAAAGCTGATTTTGCATGTCGTACTTTCCTGTTATGATTCAAGAATCATATTTTCTAACTGAATAATTTGTATGCTTACAGAGAATATACTATAATTGCATTGGAATAAACAATGATGTTAGGAACGTTAGAAATTGGATCAATCTTTTATAATTTCCAACCTTTAACCTTAAATTTACCGAGGAACATTTCTTATAAGAAAAAAAAGAAAAGCTAGAAATATTCTAGTACTCCATCAAAAACATCAAACTCAAAGGTGCTACAGAAAATTTTAGTATATGACAATTGAGATCAGGAGTGTGGAAGAAAGAAAATCTTGAAAATATTTCTACACAACCAGACCCCAACATATTTATGAAAAATTGACCATTCAATACCCTAACCAATAGCACCCAGATTCCACTAACAAGAAAACTTCAGTTTTACAATTACTAATTTCTTCTATAAAAATATAACCACTTTAATACTTTACAGCCTCTTGGTGTATTATAAAGTATATATTGGTTGAATTCCTTAAATAAAATAACAGCATAACTCACATATTGCTCCAAGGTTTGTATTACAATTTAACACAGCACCGTGAAATATAATAACATTAATTATGACTGATCACATTTCATACTGAGTATGCCACATTTCAAAGTTCAATACCACAAGAAAAAAAACATTTTATGTATCTAGAAAAATGGGTTTAAAACCAGGAGACAGATGATCACAAAATAAGTAAAGTTTAGGAGTGGTTTCTAAGTTCATCCTCCAGGAATAACCTCTGAAAACTACACAGCTTAAATACAGAATAGCTATGTTTTTGGCCTCTGTTGGAAGGTAAGAAACAAAAGACCACCAATTGAACAACTATGTAAAGAAAATTCAATTCTGGCTATGACCTGAATGGTAAGAGCGCCTGCTGCAGTCGCCCTAGCTACTGGCTAGATAGGAGACTAAAATACTGGAGAAAAAACTATGTATTTCCAACTTGCTTTCTGAAATAAAAAATTCAAACTACGGGGATAATACAGTGGGGAGTGTGGTTGCGTTGCATGTCTACCCGGACATGCAATATGGTCCCCTGAGCAATGCCAGAAGTAATACCTGAGTGCAGAGTGAGGTCTAACCCCTGAGTATCGCTGGGTATGACCCAAAAAAGAAAAAAAAAGTTCAACTACGTTGAGATGGCTTCCACACTATTTCAACTGTTTTCAACAAATACTTCCAAAGTATGCAATCTAATTTGCTTCTAAACAAGAGAGCCTGAGGAACATGTGAGTTTGACTTTTCAGTTTCTGAAGGATAACAGAGCTGAGAAGTAAAAAATGGGTGCCATATCCAAAGGGTAAAAAGACTGGCCCATATCCCAAAGGGTAAAAACAACAAGTGCTGGTGTGGATGCATGGAAAAGGGAACCCTCATACATTGGTGGGAATGTTGACTTGTACAACCTTACTGGAAAACAATATGGACATTCCTCCAAAGACTAGAAATTGAGCTCCTTTTGACCCAGCCATACCACTCTTGGGAATATACCCTGGGAAGCCAAAAACACACAGCAGAAACACCACCTGCACTTTTATTTTCATAGAAGCACTTTCACAATATCCAGAACCTGGAAACAACCAGTATGCCTGAGAACTGATGACTACATAAAGAAAAAATTGGTACATATACACAATGGAATGCTATGCAGCTGTTAGGAAAAATGAAGTTATGAAATTTGCCTATAAGTGGATGGTCATGGAAAGGATCATGTTGAGTGAAATTAGTCAGAAGGAAAGAGATATAGAATGACTGCATTTATTTGCATAACATATATATATAACATATATATATATCATAATATATATATGTTATATATATATATATATATATATATATATATATATGATTATGATACCAAAATACAATGTCAGGCAAAACGTGGATCAGGAGGTCATACCAAAAGTGGAAATTACCACAAGCGTGTGGGAGTCAGAGGTTAGGTAAGACAGAGAAGAGAATATGTGTGAATAAATGTCAAAAGGGCTTATACCAACCTAGAACTGAGCATTAAATACAGGCAAGAAATGCACATGATGGCCTCTAAGTGTATGCATTGCAATTCACAATATGTAAGAGAAGGAAAAGAGAGAGATGGAGAGAGAAAAGAGATAAAGAACCTGCCATGGAGGCAGTCTATGGGAGGGTGGGGAGGGAATTGGGAACATTGGTGGTGGGAAATGGGCACTGGTGGAGGCGGGTTGCTGGAACACTATGTGACCGAAACCACCAAACATGAACAACGTTGTAATAGTATATCTCATGGTGGTATAATAAAATATTTATTAATAAATAAATAAAGAAAGAAATAAGACTCAAAAAAAATGGATGTATAAACCATCATTACTTCAGACAGGAGTTGATATGTCTTAAAGGATGAATCTGGGATTACAAAAGTGTCTGTAACCAGTACAAGTTTTGAATGTTAAATACATCATATAGAGTAGAATCCAGGCGATTTTGTTCCATGTCCTGTATACTTTCTGACTTGCCATTAACTTAAAGGATTAATAAACTAAAAAGATAAGCAATGGGTCACAACTAAAGTGTCCTGATATTATTAACTCATTGATTATTATATTATTATAGTTAAAATAAGTCAACTATGGAAGAATCTACTTATGTAGTATGACTCATTGGATGTCAAACGTTTAGAATACAAAGTTAGTTCACACACTGCTAAATTTTTCAAAACTAAAATCAATTTTCTTCCAAATTCAAAACCATGTAAAACCTAAAGACTGAGGTGACTAAAATGATAAAATTCATGTCATTTATTTATTTTTCTATTTCTAGCTTCACCCAACTCCAAAAATTAATGGATTGTTTTCAAATACATAAATTACAAAGAGGTAAAAGGAAAATTTATTTGTTTTCTGAGTTATATTCCAAATAGTTTTATGAGTAAATGGAATGTATGAATGTAATTTAAATACTGGTAAAATTATATACATAAAAGCAATTATTTAAAACTATTGATATAAAGCTACATTAGTAGCTTATCCCTTTATCAATACTTACTCTTTTTAAGTAATTGTTTTTTTTAAAAAATGAATTATTTTTCTTATCTTCACATATGGACCTCAATTTAATCAAATGTAAGTTTTTAGGATAATTTTTCCACACTCAAAATGATCCCAAATTCACTAACTTACACACAGAAAATGGTTTTCCATCACTTTACAAATCTTCAAGACCATTTTTAATGCTCATTTTTGTGACTACCTCTTTAACGGAAAGCATTTTGAAAGAAGTCTCCTGAGAGCATTTATAATAAATCTTTCTTGACTTCCTTTTAAGCAGGAAAGAAAAAATCCATTTAAGACAATGCTTTAAGGCAAAATGTTACCTGACTTCAGATTCAAACTTTTCATTTATTAGAGAAGAAGTTAAAGTCTCCGGGGGTGCTGAATCAGTCTATTCTGAGGAGAATCAGTTAAGCTACTTTAGGTAAATGATGTCTAAACCTGGCAGCAGAGACAAGTCCCTGTCCTGCCAACAGCCGCCTGGAAGTACCACAACTGCACTTTACAAGGAAGTTATATTGGTTCCTTAACTTAAAATTCAAAAGACAGTGATAATCAATTACAGCAGTTTTTATTTACTCAATCCCCAATATATGCAAAATATGCTAGATACTTTTGGATATTATAGTCTTTACACTTCAAAGCATTTCTGTAAACACTTGTCCCATATCATAGAGAAAAAGATAACTAAAGTTCATGGGAACTAAAAACATGCCAATGCTACTCAGACAATAAGCAGATGAACCAAGCCTCAAACACTGGTCAGCTAGCTTCAAATTTTCATGCCCTTCTTCATTGCTTAACAGCTGAAAGAATCCAATAATTCAAGAAAGGCCACTCTGTTAAAAGGCCTATCTCAAATAGAGATAGTTGGAGGCAAGCAATGTAGATTGACATAGTGACCAAAACCTACACGGTGTAAAACTGCAGCACCACAGAAAAAGCTTTGCAATTTTACCTTAATGTCTATAGCAATCAATATAAAGGTTATTCAAGTTCAGCAAACTTGCCTCCAGCATAATATAGCTAAATTTGTTCTACTTATGGGAAGAGAAGGAAAGTAATGATTCTATTTCCTCATTTGCAGATTCTGTTTGGATTTTCACCTTCACTGAGTTAAAAGAAACATCTAGAAACTGATGCATAGCTATTGTTGAATGAGGAAGTTATAGTTGAAATGACAATCAAGACATTACTGACATTCTTTCTCAAGAAAAGACTGTTAATAATACAACAATGCTCACTTCTAGTTTGCTTTACCCAGACCCAAGCAATATTTCCCTATTGTCGCTATTTAGTCTGTCTCTTAAAAATATACCTCTCTATTATAAAGGTAAATTGCAATCTATATCTGTATAATCAAGCTAATTAACCTATTTCAATTTGGTTCTTGGGAAAGAGGTGTCATTTCTGACTAGTAATACTTTTCAAAAATTTAAATTTGCATTTTTCTTTTACCACCATTCTTCTACCAATGTGTGCCCCTATTGTGATTCAGATATTCAAAATCAGATGTGATGTCTGAAGCATTGTAAATAATTGTGTGGGAAGAAATACTCAGGACTGTGATTATTTTCATAGAGTTCTTAAAAAATACATTCAGCTTTTTGTGCTGCCACATCACATTATAAATTAATTTTGCTTCCAAATAATGCTCACCTTAATTTTCTTTTTACTTCAGAACTCTAACAGGTTATCTTGGCTCAGACTCAGATGCACTTGGCAACATTTTCTCTGAAGATTTTCATATGCTACACACTTATACAATCATTTTAAATGTCTAGGAATTCTCAAGGACACACAAATATTTTCTATTCACATCATTTTTTTTTTATTCCTTGGGGACCATGAAGGCCCCTAGCAAAGAAATTTGACATTCTGGTGTGGAATGTGGTACAGAAAAGGATTGTTCTAATGAAACAATAAGACTGAAAAATTAATTCTGATTCAGGAGTAATTCTAATAGGAGGCAGTATATTTGAACACAGAAAGCATTTTGAATTTACCAAATTGCTTACCAGTTTCAGAATATGGCCACCTCCTAATTTTTCTCTACTTGAAATTATCCAAAGTCTCCTGATTCAGTTCCATTCCCTGTTGGGCTTTGTGTGTGTCAGAAAGATTGACTCCTGAAACCATAAAATCTGGAACAACGGGAAATCTAAAATCCAACACTAAATCATTAGGAGGTAAAAATAGAGGTCAGGGTTTGTCCCTAGCTTGTCCCTGCCCTGTTTCCTTGCTAGGATTTTAAGCCAGTATTTAACACTGAACACAGTTCTTGTCTCAAAGTTCCTCCTACAGAACTTAGACAAGTTTGTTATTTCTCCCATTCAGATTTGGGAGTGGTAATGCATTCTCAGTCTTGCTAAACCAAGGTGACTCAACTTCTCTAACTTGTTATCTTTTCTAATCCAATGCATCTTAAAAGAATATTTTCTTTAATTCTCTTCAGAATTTTATCAGCACTCGTTATGTATCTGTCTGAGTCCTTGGCAGACATAGTAATTGGTACCAGGAGTTACCCTAGAATCAGTCACTCAGGCTCTTGAAATTCTAATATTATCTCCACAATCATTATTTTAACACTTAAAACTTACTAATTAAAAAGTAGGAAGATTGGGACAGTGGGAGTGAGGGAGAGTTTTGGATAAAACATGGCCATCTTGGAAGTGAACTGAGAGAAGACTCATTAGTTGTTGGCCCCAGTCTAAGAGTTGTTGGCCCCATCTAAGAATCATTAGTTATTGGCCCCATCCATCCATGCATGCATCCATGCATCCATCCATGCATCCATCCATCCATGCATCCATCCATGCATCCATCCATCCATCCATCAATCCATTCATCCATCCATCCATATATCCATCTTTGCACATATATTAAATATATTATATATAATGTGTATAAGCCAGGCATACATAGCTGATAAGAATCATGATCTCATAGTAAGAGTTGCAGCACTGTAAAGTTAAAAAATACAAATCCATTAAAATTTTGAGAGTTCAATTAAAATTAAAATGAATAGGCCAATTCAAATTTCAAGATCTAAGTGACTTAGAAGCCTAGTGGCCATCTCTGCTCCTGACCTCTCCTTCCCATCCCTCCTCCAGCCTTGGAGACCACAAAAGACACTTGGACATCAGGCCCCAGTCATAGGGTGTTGTAAGACTGGCCTTGCATGAGGCTTCAATCGCTGGACCCTTATTTGAATCATTGGCACCACAGATGGTCCCCTGGGCACTCGTGAGGGGTCACTCCTGAGCAGAGGACTGCCAAGAGTGCCCCTGTCCCCCAGCAAAAGGCATAGAGGCACGGATGAGGGCTGCACTCTGCTCTTTACTTGAGTCACGTAGCTGCTAGTCACAGGTGGAAGTGAGAGGCAATTTGGGCTTTCAGCATGGATATTCCAGGCTCTGCAATGACCTGGCTCACTAGGCTAATTCCACAACCATATGTCCTCCATGGCCACTCAGGCCCAGAGATCAGGGGTGAGGTTAACTATCCTTCAGAGAGAAGAGGACTTCAGGTCTGAAAACTGGAGCCTGCACCCCTAAGACTGAGAGAGGAAGGGTAGAGATCTTCACCCCAGGTCTGAGCAAAGGGCTGAGTGCCTGGACTCTCCGGTTGTGAGGAGGGGGAGGCAGTTCTGGACCTGCCATGTCCTCTTACCTGCAGGACGCATAGAGAAGCTGGATCATGTAGCAAGTCTGAAAATGGAGGGGCCCGGCAAACCCAGGCACCAGAAGTGGACAGTGAAGGACTCTGGCGGGCAATGCCTCAGGAGAGATGGTAGTTAGCAGACAAAAAAGGTTAGTGATGGCTGGTCTGAGGCCCTTTTCTTGGGTGGACTTCTAGGAAATACAAAAAATTAGCTGTCCTGGAAGACAGTCATTTTATACCCCAGATGAGAGAAATCCAAGTGGAGGATGAGCCAAGGTCTACAGACACATGAGCAGCAAGGCCGAGCGAAGGGTGTGATAGGTCAAGATGTTGGGCCAGAATTGGAATTGGGGTGTGTCTCTGCAGGGTTGATCTGGGAGTATTCTGAGCCACTCAGACTTGGGTAGGTTGGATCAGAATGGACTGCTGCCCCCTATAAGGTCCCCAGAGGCCCACCAGGATTGATCCCTGAGCCGCTAGCAATAGGTAATCCCTGCACATTTCCGGTGTGAGCCAAAACAAAAGAAAACAGAATAAACTCCACTGCTGTCAATGGGGGAAAAAATGCAATGATGGAAAATTGATGGAATTCTAAAACTTGAGATAAGATTAAGTTTTCTGCTTGAGCCCTCAATGCCCCTAAATTTTTTCATGTTATTTGATAGTCTTTCCATATTATTAAAGAAAACTAATTGTAATTACTTTACTGAAGCTTTAGATACATATGATATTTCTATTTTCTCCATGGTTAACACCCACCAACATTCATTGCTATGTCCAGAAGAAGCATTAATAAAGGTATTGTAAAAAATAAAGTAGTTTCTATATAAAGGGGCCTTGTCAATATTTGTGATAAAGAAACGGTAAGGCTATTTTATACTTTAAATTAACAATATAATATTTAAAAAATCATTCATTTAAAACACAAAAAAAATCCTCTATAAGGAAGGACCTGCCAGGATTTTGATATATCAGTTTAAATTCCAAGGATGGCCTTAACTAGCTTGCTGAGAAGCTTGGATTCATTAGTAATGAAACTTGGACCTATAACAATAAGAGTAAAACAAGGACTTTACGGCAACAAGAAGCAGTATATCAAAAGTACAAGAAAAAGCAGAATGATGAAGTAGTCATATTATGTGGAAACTATTCAGCTACATCATTAGCATTTCTCCAGAAAAAGCAAATATTTTCTGCTGTACTTTACTGAGCTCTCTTCCAGAAAAGGTATGCCATTGCTGCACTCCATAAGCTTAAGGTCCTGCTAAAGGTTTGCCCTATCAAATTTTCATGAGAAAGATTAGGTCTTGATGTGGTAAAACCAGTTTTTAGTGCTGTTTCAAAAATGAATTTGTCATAATTAACACAATAAACCACAAAGACAGAATTGGCAGTGCAGGTGTTTTGACCCACATAGATTTATGGTGGTGGTTAATTTTTTCATGTGAGAACTGTAAGAATAAAATAGATTGTCAGCCTTCCAAAATATTGTTTAGTTCATGTTATCAGACCAATACTTTCTCTAGTAGGCAATAAAATGAATCAAAGTGGTATAGTGGGAATTCATGGCCTCTTACCCAGTTCACAAACCTGGACCACTACAATTGGAGGCCTTTTTTTAAGGAATCACTGAGTGTTGGGCATTAAGATACACCATAAATCTTCCTTCAAGCGTTCTACCAGAAGATCCATGGTCATTTAAAAGGACAGCAGTGAACTGAGAGAGGAAAATAACCACACCATCTAAGAGTTATTAGTTATTGGCCCCAATTTAGCACTACTCAGTGTGGGCAAAAGTCAGAAAATAAATGGAGTGCTGGCCTATTTCCACCTATGAGTGGTCAGTGGACTATGATTCTTATAGTTTATTTCCTATGTTCCTGCTGGTATACTCTCAATAATCAACTTAACAAGTACAAACAACCTAACATTGATTTTTTAACCATGAAGTCAATACTATTTTGATGGAAAGAACTAGGGAGAACCCTCATAATTTTCTCTAACAAATAGTAAACAAAATGATATGCTGGAAAAGCTATATCAGAGATTAGTTGAAATATGAAAATTAATTCCTATTCTATCCTCATTTAATTATTAGTTTGGGTGGTAAAAATGCCAAATGGATATTTTCAGATGATCCTGAATTATTCGTTCCCCAATCACAGCCACTGGTATAGTTGTAGTGGGCTAATTAGTATAAAACAACATATCTCTGCCCCCAGCATATAGTTATTGATCTAAAAAATAGTTCATTTTGTGTTCTTAAGTTTGTTTTGTTTACCTACCTAAATGGTCAAAGTCAATCAGAGAATTTTATTTTTTATCTATGTAGCAGGAACAGAATTTTAGTTTCAGTATATTACCTCCAAACTATATAAACACTTATAATCACTTATAAGCCAATATAAATGAATCCTACAAAGATTCATTTTTATCTACTATGTAGAGGATGTTATGCTAATTGGAACCAATGACTAAAGGGTTCAAAGCAAGCAGGTAGCTTAATAGAATCCTGCATGCTAGTAAGGAGATGTGCCTCAAAATTTTTTTTGGATTGCACAAACATGTAAACTTTCTAACAACTCTTTTATGTAGAGCATGAATTGACATACTCTTCTGTCAGGGACACCGCTGGGGTCCCCCAACAGTGCCAGGAAGCGAGTTTCCTTTTACCTCCGAGCTGGCGGGGAATGGATGAAAACTCAGGAATCCGACACAGGTTTTAAAATGCTTTACTTATCACAGGTTCGGGCATACAAATCAGCAATAGGAAAAACCCTGTGCTTAGGATTCCCAGCTAGAACCCCAGCCACGTGTAGGCCAAGATGGCGGCCAACACGTGTTAAGGTCCTGTAAAAAGGAGACAAAGACAAGATTCCCAAGAAGAGTGTAAACCCCCAAAGAGAGCAGAGAGAGAGAGAGAGAGAGAGAGAGAGAGAGAGAGAGAGAAGAGAGAGAGGAAGCAGCCTAGTTTTATACCCTGCAACTCAGACCTCCCACTATTATGGGAAGCAGGGAGGGTCAAATGCCCTCAGGTCATTTCTCCCAGCACCTCACCTGCCCTTTTATATGCTAATGTTTTGAGAAAAGATCTGCCTGGAAATGCCTTTATAGGGTAGAGAAGGGGGTTTCTGAGATGGCATGCCGCTGTACCAAAGACTATACTAAAGCCAGTTAAATATTTCTCCAAGCCTTCACAAGAGTCTCATCTTTACTTCACGGTAGTTTGTATTTTAGTTGCCTTTGAGTTATCAGCGAGCCATGCTTGCTGGCTTGGAGGCAGACAGCATTTCCCTCTTTTCTAATTACTTAGAGATCCAAGATCTAGTTAGTCCCACGATGATTATGGTAGCATGAGAGAATATTTATACCAGCCAGTACAGAATACATGGTCAGATAAACTGTCACATTTAAACTACCCCCTATCTACAAAGTGACTTGCAGGAGGCAATCCAGGGCAGATGCAGAGGCTTTTAGGCTTTTTAGGTGTCCTGCAACACTCTCTGAAGATAGAATACAACTAACTATACCTTGAACTTTCTACTTGAAAGAAGAGTTATAACATTTGACTTAAGTCTTTGGATATTGAAATAAGCTTGCAATATATTTGGGAAGACCATTAATACCCATTTACTATGTAATACCAATTTTAATTCCTGCTCAGATGAAGAAAATGTTAGTATTAGGTACATGTTGTAGTACAAGTTTTTCTACTATGTACTCATTAAGGAAGATATATAATAAGACAAAATATCTAAATGGAACTTAAACTGTGCTAAATATATATGCCCAAATGCTTCAAAGGAACAAACCAAATGCTTTTGAAAATACTTTATATTTTTATGCTATTTCTGATTTGCTAATACCCATGCTATAACTTAATTACATGAACTAGATCACCAGAGCACATTATGATTTGTGTATTATCTCATCAACTAAATCCTTTGTTTTGTTTTGTTTTGTTCTGTTTTCTGACTCCTGGCTCTGTGCTCAAGTATCACTCCTGGCAGAAATGGAGGAACATACAGGGTGATACAGGGTGCTGGGGATTGAACTTCTGGTCAGCGATATGCAAGTTTGTCAGGGAACTGATATTGCTGATCCCTTGGCAATATCAGGAAGAGAATTCCCTTTTTACCTCAAAGGTCCTTGGTAAATGGATGAAATTTACAAATTCAGCAAAGTTCCCAAAAGCTTTGCTTAATAAACAAGTTGCCAAAAAGCTTATTTAAACAAGTTCTAGTAATAGAATCTAAAGTTAGGAAAACACCAAACTTCCAATTCCTAGCTGGACCCAGACCACATGCTCAGATGGTATCCTCAGCCAAAATGGATGCCAGACCCAAGCCAGATGCTAAGGCCAGAGATCAGACCCCAAATGGAAGTCCTCTTCTTCTTCTTTCTTACAGGTTATATATCTCCTTAGCCCACCCTTGGTGGGCTGGGTTATCTAGGGAGAAAGGATAGGTATCTTCTTCCATGAGATCAGTCCTACAACCCCACATTGGCCCAAAGATATGCGCATAAATGCAAATCTCTTGCTATCTCACTTGACACGGGCCTAACAAATGCAAGATATGCACATAAATGCAAATCTCTAGCTATCTCACCTGACCCAGGCCTAACAAATGCTAATTTTCCAGAGCCTGATCAGCATTTCAGGTTCCTGCAAAGAAACTAGTAGAGATTGAGGGAGAATATCTGAGATGAAATGTAACTCGGGATTTAATGCATGGGGAATAGTGTATATTTTATGCTAGGAATATCCTACACCCAGATATATATTTCTCCAAACTTCAAGAGATCCTATTCTATACTTCAGGGTAGTATGGGTGTTCTGCCTTTAGAATTAATGAGAGTTATGCGCACCTCCCAGGAGGCAAACTTTGCATCCCTCTTTCCTAGATGTTAGCAGAGCTATGTATTTAAAAGAGGATCCAAACACAGTCAAGGAATTCCCTGAAAAAAATTGTCCAATCCCACAGAGAGGACCTGTGTGGAGTTATGAGAGGAAATAATTCAATAATAATTTCAAATTCATAAAATTTT
This sequence comes from Cryptotis parvus, assembly GCA_021461705.1. Lineage (NCBI taxonomy): Eukaryota > Metazoa > Chordata > Mammalia > Eulipotyphla > Soricidae > Cryptotis > Cryptotis parvus. Next base: position 3,985 of record JAJIBD010016423.1, on the reverse strand, counting down.
TTTCATGAATTCATTGAATTCATGAAAAAAAATATTTTGCCATTCAAAATTATAAAATTAAATGTCTTTTCCAAGCCTGTCACCAATCTCCATTTTGATTTGTAGGAAAGCTTCAAGCAAAAAGCAGCTTAATTTTTGGCTTAGGCTAGTAGTGACCAGGGAGCCCATTAGCGTGTGTCCTCCAACACAAGTCAAATCCCTACTAGTGTTGTAGGCAGGCAGACAGGGGGGCGCCACATGGCAATAAATTCCTGAAGAAGAGCTCCAGAGCCACACCTGATTGAAAGCCCGAAACCAAACTTGATAAGACCATATCAACAATAGACCTTGGGGGAGGGGAAGGCCAGAAGGAATGTGTAAATGACTTCCCTGGGGAAGAAAAGGCCAAAAGGAATATGTAAATCTCCTGAGGGAAATGAATCAGCCTTCCCTCCCAGGACCCAGCTCAAGGAAGACCCCAGGACATTCCAGTCAAAGAAGACCACTCCCAAAGTCTACTCCCCTTGGCAACGGGGCCCTAGCAACCGAGGTTGAAGCCCCATATGGGAGTAACTTGGGAAGAAATCTATAAAAGCCGTCCTGACCAAAGGACAGTGCGCACATGCTGCCTAGGCACACATGTCGCCTGCGTGCACATGCTGCAAGGACACTCATGCTACCTGAGCCCATGTGGCCAAGCACATGTGGCGCCTGAGCACGTGTTGCCCGCATCTCCCCTCTTGAGATGTGTACTCTCTCTTTTACTTGTGCTCTCCACCTTTGGAGCAGCCCGCGTTCTCCCTTGAGCGCGTTACTCTTTCCTTTCTTTCTCTCCCTCCCCCTCACCTAAAACCTCCTTAATAAAATCTATTTTACTTCACTGCTCGTCGACTCCTGAAAATTCTTTTTCTGCGAGAAAGACAAGAACCTTAAAGCAGACCTGGGTAAGGCCTAGGACTGACTTTCCTTTCCCTGCAAAGAGCAATTCCTCGCTCCAGCCTGAGTCCGTGGCTCCCAGAGAAACCTCGGGTGGTGGGGATTAACTCCGATGCCTAGAGATTAAGCGGGCATCAGGCGTGGCTTGACGGCCACCTCGTGGGGCTGGTGGGGGCTCAGGCCCACGCCGTCCAGGGGCTCATCGCAGACTTTATCAGTCCTTAGCCTGCCCAGCGGGTCCGGGTGGCAGAGGCGGCTGGGGAGAAAGCGACCATCTCTCTCTCCTTCCTGCCTCACATAAGTCACCCGTGGGGTCCACCTGCAACAGTGGGGGGGGATTAACTCCCGTGCCTAGAGATTAAGCGGGCATCAGGCGTGGCTTGACGGCCACCTCGTGGGGCTGGTGGGGCTCAGGCCCACACCGTGCAGGGGCTCATCGCAGACTTTATCAGTCCTTAGCCTGCCCAGCGGGTCCCGGGTGGCAGAGGCGGCTGGGGAGAAAGTGACCATCTCTCTCTCCTTCCTGCCTCACATAATCACCCTGGGGTCCACCTGCAACACTAGCTCTACTTCAGCCCTCCTCAACTAAATCCTGAAGAAGAAAAATCGTCAGGCATTTATTATTTCATTCCCATTCAACTAATAAATAGAAATGATTCTATGTAACAGGGTTCAAGAAGGTCCAAGAAACTTAAAATGTCCTCTAAGTATAGTCAGATTCCTACTACTGTGTCTGCAGTCCCTCAAACTATATTTCTTGCCTCAAGGGATGTCATCTATGTCCATTAGCCAAGGAGGAAAAAAATCACCTGTCTGTTTGATGGATGTTGACCCTAAACAAAAGTAAATAGCTGCTGCATTCCAGCCTATTTATGACATTCTAGAAGGCATTCTGAAAAAAAATTATTACTAGTCAGCAGAATTTTTAGGTAGTACATTTGATGATTATATTTTGGATAGAAAGTGAGGTGGTCAACTATGCTTTCATATTGACTCCTGGGAGAAGCTAATGGTATACCTATTCTATTGGAGACTGGAAAAATAAAATTAGAGGACTGGTTATAAGGAATTCTGATGGAGAGATATCTGGATACATTCACTAGTGTATTTATGGAATGTCAGTATATTCAATTCCTATACAAAGGTCCATCAGAGGACAGTCACTACAGAGGAGACGTAATAGTCCTGAAGGCTAGGTGACATTCAGAAAATACAATTCAACTTCCTTAATGAACATGAATTCAATGTTTTTACAAAATGATCCTGTAATAATATTAGAGGGTTAGCAATATGGATCTTCTGTCCTTAATATTCACCTGGCATAACAATTGATAAGTGAACCCTCTATAAACCATAGAGGTGAATGGTTTGGATCAGAACATATAATCCTCTGATGGAATAATTATTCTGGAGGACCAGCAGCTCCCAGATGGAAAGTTAAGTGCATTATATCTTCTTGGTTCAAAAAGTAAGAGAGAGGCTATGTCCTCAAGAAACAAAATCTATCCTGTAGACTGTCCTGACCCACTGTGTTTTTCTGGCACCTTATTAGTGACTTAGAGGTGCCCCTTCCAAAAAACATGCTGAAGTCATAACCCCATTATTCTCAAAATATAAACTGTTTAGAAATAGAGGTCACTGAAGTTATAAATAGTTGTAGTTATATTGAATTAGAGTGAGCTTTTAATTCAATATGACTGATGCCTGTATAAAAAGACAGTATGAAGACAGAGAGAAAAGTGAGTGAGAAAGAAAAGATAAATGACAAAAAAAGAGTTCACTGAAATTTGGGTCAATAAATACAAAGGACAGCTAGCAACAAAAGACATTAAGACTGTGAAACTAAGTCTTGTCCTGAAACCTTAAAAACATACTTCTAATGATGCCTGAATTTCAGACTTGTTATCTCCCTAACTGTAGGGGGAAATTTTTTTCTATTATTTTAAGCTACTCATCTGGAGAATTTGATTAGACCTGAGGAATCTAATATATTACCCTTATTAAAGCGGAAGCCTCGGTTTCCCCTTACCTACTGCTGTGATCAGTCCCATTTTTGACTACCCCATTGTACATATTTGACTTGTTGTGAATTCCTAGGTCCTTTTTGATAAACAGAAAACTAACAATTGTTCAACATAAAATTCTGCAGCAAGCGTTTAGTTTTGCAGGCTAAGAAATGAGAAATACTCAGACAATTCTGATCCGTTCATCCTCTGTAACACTTTTGTCAACTGATAAGAAGTGCAAAAGCCCAATTTTCATTTAAAGGGGTCTACAGGAAAAACCCTTACCTGTAACTTGCCTGCGTTCTCTTTAACAAAAAGATCCATTTTCCTATAAAAACTCCACAAAACTAGCCACAGTTGAATTAGTCCTTTACTAAGTTTTTTCCCAGGGGAGAGTTCCTTTTTCTTTCTACTTCTCCTTTCCAATAAACCTTTCTACTTACTAGAAAACTCTGTTTCTGAGTGTCTTTATTATTCAATTTTTTGTGCTTGAAAATATTTATTACTGATAAATATAAATGTTCAGGCTCTTCATATTCCTGAAACAACCAGATGCCATTGGGCTACACTGGCACGCTTGATAGGGTCAAATGGAAATGTTACTGACACCCGCTCGAGGAATTCGATGAACAATGGGATGTCTAGTGACCTAGTGATCTAGTGAAAATATTTAAGAACCCTGAACAGCGAATCAACAAAGGGACCCTCTCACCACTCCTCAGACACATACTTATTATCACTGGACAAGTTAAACTACAAAAATCTTACTCTCTATCAAACAGTTCACTTTATAATGAAACAAACACAGCAGTGGGTTGATGCTTAGAGTATTCACAGACCTTTCCACATGTCCCATATGAAATAGCAGACAAGCTAATAAATATTCAACTATAGCACCCGAGTAGACAGAGCTAAGAATAAATTAACTAGTGAATATTATCTGGTAATGCATCCCCACTTTACTTACTACCCATGTCTAGGGAACCAAAAGATTAAGGTGGAAGTGTTCCCTTAATATTGAAAATGTCTATGCTGAATATTTTTTTTTTTGTTGTTGTTGTTCA